>CAUYQG010221665.1:0-18944 GCA_963574415.1 Tarsius wallacei
GGGAGGCTGAGGTGAGTGGATTGCCTGAGCCCGCGGGTTCGAGACCCACCTGGGCAACTTGGCGAGACCTCATCTCTACAATAAATCAAAAATTAGCCAGGTGTGGTAGCGCGCGCCTGTAGTTCCAGTTACTTGGAAGGCTGAGGCTGAAGGATCGCCGGAGCCCAGCAGGTCGAGGCTGCGGTGGCCGGGAGCGGCCACTGCACTCCAGTCTAGGTGACAGAGTGAGACTCCAACTCAAAAAAAAAAAAAAGACCCTTAGAATAGAGTTGGGACCTACACACATAGTTATCAATATAGACCGAGTTTCAACATTGACTTTTAAAATGGGGCAAGGTTTGCAGAAATAAATTATCCAGCAAATAAAACTGAAAAACACAGATTTGGAAGTCTCTGTGTGAATTCTCTCCTTCTACCCTTCCCTGAAAAATATTCATGGCTATCTCTCTTTTCTCTTTCTCACATCATTCCAGAATGAAGTGGGTTCTAGAGTAAAGCAAGCAGAAGTCAAACATTTTTCCTCTTCATAAAGCACAGATGCTTAGCTTGGAAGTTAATTTTATTTCATTGTATTCGGTCAACTTGATTGGAAGGAGGGTGGTGGAGAAACAGGAGAAACCAGACCCATCTGAATTGGATTTTAGGTCGCTCTGTGTATAGTCTGCTTTTTTGGCCCCACACAAGTCATTTGAACTCTCTGGATTTCATTTTCCTTATCTCTTTCAACTGTAAGCATTTAGAGTATTTTATTTGCTCTAGATTAGAATAAAAATTGTGTCTTCTTTTTTTTTAACAAAAGATCAAAATTAAAACTCTTAGGCAGATATAAAAACTATTGAGTAGTTTAGCTTTTTTTCATTTTTGCTTTTATATTATAGTATTTTATAACTTTTAAATTTTTGACTGCAGTAATTGGATGGAGTTTCAATACAGTTTTTTTTTTCTTTTCTGAACATTACTATTATTGTTTTATTGTTACTTAAACTAACTTATAGAGGAATAGGGTGTTAAAAAATGATCCACTAAGTGTCAAATGCACTAAATAAAACTCTTTAAGCTTTGAATCTCATTTCTTTGATACTCAGCATGGGACCCTAAACCACTGTTCATTGAAGTAAATTCAGTTGCACGGATAAATGCCAAACACTGTGCAAAGGTGAATTGAGTATCTTTTTCCAGCTCTGAAAGTACATTGATTTTAGTTGCTTTTGATGGCTAGTGATCAGTCCCTTAAATTCAGGACTTAAATCTCTAAAAGATGTCTAAAAACTCGTGTAAAGATACTAGCAAAACTTTAAAATAAAGAGTAATATTTCTTTTGGGTATGTGTTATGAGGTGTCATGTTATACTGTCAAAAAACAGGACCCTGGAGCCAGATTGCCTGTGTTCAAATCTTAGTTCTGCAGCTTTCTAGCTGTATGACCTTGTGACTTTGCCTCTTTGTGCCTCAGTTTTCTCATCTGTGAAATGGGGATGATAATAGTTTCTATCTATCTCATAAAGTGCTTTGAAAATTAAAGAAAGTATTCACATAATGTACTTAGAACAGAGCCTGACCCAACCCAAGTTCTCAATGAATGTTAACTTTTATAACTTAATAAGCATGACTCTGACAGTACTGTATTTTTATTTAAGAGAGGGTGATTTTTTTTTTTTACCTCCACCTTTGTTAGTGATTACTTTGCCTCCTAAATTAATGTTAGTTATATTAATGTAACTTTATGGATACCTGCTATGTTAACCCTAAAATATTCTTTCCTTTTACTATTTAAGTCACCATCCCTTGTGTGATGGAAACCCTTCACTTTTTTTCATTTTCATCCTAAATTTATAGAAGTTTCAAATTTATCCTGGTCATTTCCTACTTTCACATCTTACATATATAGAATGCACAGTATCCATTCAGCACCTCATTTTCTGTGATTATTCCCATTGAGTCTTACTCTTTAATTTTAAAGTTGATTGTAGATTGACTATTATTTGAATGTGAAGAGCTAGGTCCAACATGTGATGTGTGAGTTATGGATAAAACTTGCTGATATACTTGATTAGAAATAAGGCTTGATGACTCAGCCTGTAATCCCAGCACTTTGGGATGCCGAGGCAAATGGATTGCCTGAGCCCATGAGTTCGAGACCAGCCCAGGCAACTTGGTGAGACCTCGTCTCTACAATTAAAAAAAAAAAAATTAGCCGGGCATGGTAGCACATGCCTGTAATTCTGGCTACTTGTAAGGATAAGGCAGAAGGATCTCCGGAGCCCAGCAGGTTGACGCTGGGGTGGCCATGAGCATGCCACTGCACTGTAGCCTGGGTGACGGAGTGAGACTCCAACTCAAAAAAAAAAAAAAAAAAAATTGGGCTTTGGGCTTGAGGCCAATAAATGGTTTTATAATTATTTTACTTAATTACATTGTGTTCAAACTGCTTAATTGGTGAAATATATGAAAGCTGTAACAATCTCTTTTTCCAAGAAAAGTGCGATTCCTTTTGGATGCTGTTCCTTGGATGACATGTCATAGAGTATGCATGTCAGAGTCCCTCAGTGGGGCTTGTTAACTTGAAGCTTTGGTCCAGTGGGGCTCTGTGATATTTGGAAATATTTTTCTAAGACTCATTCTTCTGGTATCTTCCCCTTTGTCCTCTGCTTTCACCACTCTTATAGATTCATTCTTTTGCCCAAACCATCAGCTTAAATTATATTCAGTTAATCTAACAGAAGAGCTTTGTAAATATAATTAGTCATTCCTGAGTAACTGTCAACAGAAGGCTATTTGCCTTGAAGTGTTGTTGAATACTTTTTTGTGTTTGTGGTTTACTGGACTTGAAACTGTTTATTTAAAATGTCATTTCCTAGAATGTTCTGGTATCAGTTGACAAAGCCTATGACCAAAGATGCTATGCTTCACAATGTCCATTTGGCACTTGAAAAATAAACTATCATCCATCCTCAAATTCTTTCAACTTTATCATTTTCTGTGAAGTTAGAGTTTTGAGTTTTCAGGAAAGAAATGAAATAAATGAGAATTAAGCATATTACCTGGTTGTTGAAATGTGGGATATAGAAGAAACATTTTTCTAGAAAAATCTGAATGTGAGCCTCCTGATTGTGATTACTATAGAGCTTGAAAGTCTATCTCTTAGAAAAATAGTTTATTTGGATGTTCATTCATTCATTCACTCAAGAAGTATTTATTGTGCATTACTGCATGTGCATGTACCAGATGCCTTGTGCCGAAGAGGAAGGAGACATGGCCCTTGAAGTCCTGGAAGTAGGAGAGACATTTAATTCAAAAATTGCCATGAAATTTTTGTAAGTTCCCTAAATGTGGTATGTACAAATTACTTTGGGTATCTGGTGAAGAGAGGATGCAGCATGACTTGGCTGGGTCAGGGCAACTTTTTTAAGGTGATATTTGAGCTCTTTTTTAAATAAAGATAAATAGAAATTCTTAAAGCAAAGGGGGCAGAATGAAGAATTCCCAGCAGAGTATAAAACTTACAGTTCTGCATATCATTAAAGATAAGGAGAACATTATTGACAATAACAGTCTTGGGAGTATTGGGGGAGGGAGGCATTATGGAATTACAGGAGATGCTACTTTTTACCTGATACACTTACATAACGTCAGATTTTTGTGTAATGTGTGTTACTTTAGTAATCAAGAAATTGCCCTCAAAAGCCCCTCCAACTACCCCACTGCCCCCAAAAAGAAAGAAAGAAATAGGAACGAGGCAGATATAGGAAGTAGAAAGAGTAGTGCAGGAGTCACCAAGCCTTCTTGCCCTGGAATACACCAGTGGACACAGCCAAATGCATACCAGGGCTTTGATACAAGTTCCACTATAGCTAGAACTTTTCCAATGCAGTGGGTTCTCTCTTAGAAGTGGGGACCCATCTGAGGAGAGAGTTTCCTTCTCCAAGGCCCTGGTGAAGTCTGCCTTAGGAAGACCCAGGAAATCCAATCCAGAGTAACTGAGGGAAGGATTTGAAGAGCATCCAATGAAAGCAGGAACCTAGAGAAATCTGGAGCCCTGAAACCAGTTTGGGACTAACCCAGACCTAGAAAGGAGATCTCATTTAGAAAGCACTGCCTCCCCTGCCCCCCGGCTTTAGCTATACTCAGTGTATAACAAAAATACTTTGACTGAATAAAAGTACACTGACTGAATACTACTATGTTATAGGCATTGTGCTCACCACTCTACTGTGTATATGTTCTCTTTTCTTCTGGAAATAACCCCAAGCAGTAGAGAACTCTTGTTCTATCCATTTTATAGAAGAAGAAACCGAAACAGAGAAAAGCTAAGAACTCTACCCAATGTCACTCGGCTATTATGTAAAACATTTAAATCCAAGCAGCCTGACTCTATGCCCAATACCGTTAGGTACTTTATAATGCTGTTTTACAGCACTCCCAGTCTGTTTCTAGGAACACTCATCCCCAGGATATCAAGAAATGTTATATAGAAAGAAAGAAAAAAATATCCCATGGCCAAATAAGCTTGGGAAAATCCCTCTAGGTAATTTCATTTTTCAAAAATATTTCTTGGTAGAATGCTCCATGGGTATAGTGTGCTTGGGGATATACCTCCCTGGGGTTTTTTTGTTGGTGGCAGAACTGAAGAAAAGTTCAAGAATATTCAATCAGATGAACTTTTGGCACTAAGTATGAAAGACCTTGGGTTTGTTTTCATTTTTTAGACTACCTTTGGGAGCCTGTGGTTGCCAGACTATTGACAAAATAGAACCATGTGATGCTTCCTTAGTGGTCACGGTAAAGCTTATTCTTGTCCTTCTCCTCGAAGAGCGTTTATATCTACCCAAGCGCAGACTCTGTCCAACAACTACTTTCTTATCCACATATCCACATTATCTGAGTCTATTTTATTTAAAGTGAATATAATATTACTGGAAATATTTAAAATATGCTAAGGGCTCTTTCTACCATGTTTTTCTCTGGTGCCAAATGAGTCTGAATTCGGTAGCATTTTTCTTTTCTAGAAGGACGTTTTATCTGAAAACATTCAATGAGCTCTCCCTATTCCCATGCTGGATGCTCTTTCTGCACAGTTATTCCGTGAACACAGGAAGGGAGACAAATGGCTGAGGGAAAGTGTCCTGTTAAGATCACTGATCCCCCAGTATCTTTAGAGAATAATATATCTGCTTGTGAAGCTGTCCGAGAAATTAACTTGTTTTAAGTCTTAGAAAAGATATTTTCCCCAACACTAAATTTCACTGTTATTAATTTAAATTTAATATGCTGATAGTTGCTTGTTTCTATTTTTTTCTGAAGAATTTTGGTCCTGATGTTTATTATTGCACATAGTGAGGAAAATACCTGAAACAACAGAAGAATTGGAGACTTTAAGAATTTGTTTGCTCCTTTCCCCTTTTTTTTTTTGCTACTTCTAAGGGTAGGTTTATGGTCATGGGATGTTTGTGACTTTCTCATTTTTTTAGAGGTTGATCTCGATATCTTATTTCCTCTAGTGGCAAGTTATGTCATGTCTGGCTTTTCCATAAGACCTATGGCAGATATAAATCCATGTATATATCTGCCATAGGTGTGTGTGTGTGTGTGTGTGTGTGTGTATATATATATATATGACTGGGAATTGCTGAGTACTTTTCATGAGGTTTGAACACATTTGTAAGTTTCATTAACACACTTAGCATTCTTATATCTCATTTAGCTTACATAGAGACTTCTACTGGCATGTATAAAAAGACAAAATGTATGTAAATGGATCTATAAAATACATCTGTGAGATAAGTTAAGATTTGTTAAAAATGAGTCACTTAGAATGTGGTCTATTTTTTAGTTTGGATGTGATGTAGGAGATTCCATAGTCATGTGAGAGACTTGGGCTGCATGAATATTGCTGCTATTCATTTATCATTTAGTTAGAATGTACCACTTCTGTGTAAAAATAGATACAACCCAGGCCCAGTGGCACACAGCACCATGACCAATTCCTTCCTGTGCTAGAAAGTCTGGAGGGTGACAGATGAACACTGTGAGAGGAAGTCTCATGAGCCCCCTTTTTTCTACAGCCTCCTCAGCTTCTTCCCCCACTTATGCTTTGATTTGGCCAGCATGCTTTAAAAAGTGAAGAAATGTAGTGATAAAGGAAGTGGAAGTTTGAGAAATTGGTATTATTTATACTGGAGAAGGGGGACCATGGAAAGACATAATAATAATAATAATAATAATAATAATAATAATAAACTTAGTGTCCCAGGGGATTTCTACCCAAGAATGCAATACATACACATCCGGTGAAGGGCTATCTGGAAAACCCAGGCTACCTCGTTGAAACAATATCTTCATTGTATTGTACAACTTAACTCAGAAGGAGATGTCCTCTTTCAATAATAAACTTTGAGCACCCACTTCATGAATGACAAGTAAAATGGGCAGGACACAGTCCCTTGCATTAAGGAGCTCACAATCAGGCAACAATGGCTTCACGTGGACATAGATATTTGAACTAACCCTTGGAAAAGTAAGACATGGGAGAAGCAAGAACAAAATTAGAGCTCATAGAAGTCCATAGTTTGAGGAGTGGAGAATGTTTTTGTAAATCTAGAGCAATTGATGAGTAAAGGGTGGTGGAAATTAGTTAAATGGAAGGTGAGGCTGTTTATAAAGGGCATTGAATGCGAAGCTAAGGTTCAGAGTTGATGCTGTAGACAGCAGGAGCCATTGAAGATTTTAAGCATGGGATTGGCATGATAGGACTTGCTTCCAAAATAAAGATATTAGGTTGGCTCTCCTTTTAACTTCTATAGTACTGTGATAAATAGAATAGAGACACAGAAAAAGAAAAAAAAAAAAACCTGGGTGGGGAGATCCCAGCTATACTGAGTCTGGAAAAACCACATCTTTGGAGTTACTCAGCAAACTGCATTTGTTGTATGGAGCATGAGCCAGATTCTACCTCTCTACACTAAATATACCAAAGAGAGGTGACGGGGTTTATAAGGATGCTGTTCTTCGCCTACACGCTACTTTGCATCATGCTCATGCTACATTTTTGCAAATGCTGTGGTTTACCTGACTTCCAATAAATTCTGTTCCAGTAAACTTGCCTAAAAACAGAAGTCTGAAAAAAATTCAAGAAGATATGCTACATTTAATCGGACCTTTATGGTTAACTTGGTTTTCAAAATTGTCCTGGAACATAAGGGTTTAGTTTGGTCTATTCTTAGGCCCCTCCACTCTTGTGAACATTCTCAAAAGCAAGCACTTGGAACAGAGTTTCTACTGGTATGTGACAGGCTAAAGAAAGTATGAAAAGAAGTTGACTATTACTAGAGTACTTATTTGCAATCCTGCTAACACCCTCCTCATATTAGACAATCATTACTGACAAGCCAGTATTCTTGTCCCACATCAGCATTTTGAATGTATCATGTGACCCAGATCTCTCTGACTTTTCAACCCTGTAAGTCTTCCTTTTTCAACCCGTAAATAACTCAGAACCTGGAGGTAGGTAAGAGGCAGAATGGTTAGTAGAATAAGCATATGCTTTTTGTTACAATATCTTGGGTTCAAATCCTCCCGTGCTACTTAATAGCTGTATTATTATGGACAAATTATTTAACTTTGTAAATCTCAGTTCTCTCTACTTTACAATGGAAACGATTTATTTTGAATAGTTAATAGGATGATTTAGACAGTCCTTGGCCCCTGCTAAGCCATCAATAATAGTAATCATTACTATTAGATGCTAATTGCCAAAACCACAGGTGTGGTTGTTCTGCAGAGGTTATCATTTCAGGATGGACTCTCAGTTCTCAAGTCATGTCTGTGTTCCATAGCACAGTTCAGCTTGATCAGGGCTGTTCCCACAGTGGAGAAGCCCTTTTAATAAAAGAACAGTAGCTGACTCTGATGAGCCAAACTTACAAACCTTCCCCCTATTATAGACACCACCCATGAGTATGTATAAGGCTAATATACAATCCGGACTCTTTCCTTATTGCTGTAGTTAAAAGTACTTTTAATAGATGTGCCAGAAATGTTATGCACACTTGAAATAACACTACCGAGGACATAGGGATGGAAAGATCATCTTTTCCCATCCCCCTTTCTCTTTCTCTCTCAATGTCCTTAACTTAAGTAGCACTGTATGTAGAAAGATTTATAATGTCTCTGAAGAAAAAGAGAGTAAAAACAGGAAATAGCTGTTGAGGGCAGTACAATTTATCATAAAGTAAACTGAGATATAGAAAAAAATCAAAGCAGAGAAAACAAAGAATCAAATCAAAGTGCCTACTGTTTTGCAATTTACCCTGATGACTACATTCTCAAGAAACGTTTCTGCTTTTTAATATAATTAAAACCCCGCAATTTTCAGGCATTCTCAGAAGATCCTCATGCATAGAAAACCAAGGACGATGACCACTGATGCTTGGATTGTTGTCCTTTCTCTGTAATAATGGCATCTTTTAAAAGGAATATATTTAAAATGAAGTTGAAACCACTGAGTTATTGCTTTGATTAATGAGTGTGAGAAGATATGTCAGGAAGTGTTTTGAAGGCTGTATTTCTGTTCTCATCACCATGGACCACAGACCCATTTAGCCACCCCATATGCACTTATTTCGGACAGCATGTTAGAACAAAGAAATATTTGATGAAGTGTTCATATTGGAATTACTCTTTTTCTGAAAGAAAGAAGTGTGAATTCATTTTGTATAGTTGAATAATTTTTGATGAAGCCATGTGAATGTCATTTTTAGTCACAAATGAAGCATTTGGGAGAGGAATTTTTGAACTAATTACCTTTCTGGAACCTTACAATATGTTGTTGCAAAAAACAGTGGTTAAACTTATAAAGTGGATATTTTTGGTAAATATGCAAAATATCTAAGAAAATGCCATGTTCTATATTTTCATTTTTATAGCCCACAAACATTAATTGAACACCTGAGAGAAGGGAGGCTAGTACCAGTATTTATCGGATCTCTCTTATGTGCCAATTACTTCCCGTGATCTTTTTAAATCCTCAAAACAGCTCTGTAAGGCAGAGCTGGCAGGTCACTGAACCTATCTGGGACTTAGTTCCTTATCAGTAAAATAGATACCAACATGCTTGCAAGGTTGTTGTATGGATCGAACATAATCTAGGCAAAGCATATGCCTATCAGAGCCACAAAGATGGAAAATATACGGCACATCATGTTGAATAAAACTGTATAGGCAGTACTGCTACTGATGGTGAAAATTTTGCTGGCTTGGAATTCAATGGAGCCCTTTGGTGGAGCAGTGATACGGGATAGAGGGAAACAAGGCAAGCTTCATCGTGGTTATAACAAGGAAAACCGTCAATAATCTCCTACAGCATTTTATAACAGCAACACATTTTACTAATTGCAAATGTGTAAAGCTTCATGATTTTTAAAAATATAATGGAGAGTGAATACATTTGCTTTAAGACTTAAATTAAGTAGGGTTAAACAAGATTTCATCCAGGTCTTCTTAGATTGGTGTGATGACGAGTAGAGACCGTTTCTGACTTTAGGCTGAACTAATAGTGACAGTGTAGCACACTTAAACAGGTTCTTCCAGCTTCTGAGCTAAGTGCTGCAAATGTGATTCTTACTAAGTCTAGAAGGCAGAAGTTACTATTATTCCTTTGGCAGATGGAGGGTCTATGGCTGATAGACACACAACTTGCAAAAGTGGAAAATCACTTATTTCTTTTTCTTAGGTTGTTCTTTATTTTTCTTTGCCTTTTATTTAACTAAGAAATATTTCAAATATCAAAAAATAACATAGAATAATAAACACAGACATATTTTCCACCCAGATTTAATAAATATCAACAATTTTGAATATTTGATCCAGATCCTTAGTTTAAAATAAAAGTTACAATGCATTTGAAATCTGTTTTGTGCCTCTCCACAGTCTATTTCCTTCTCCGTCTGCAGATGTAACTAGTATTCTAAGGTTGTTGTAGCATTATTCTGTGTGTATATCAAAAACAGTATCATATAGTTTCTGTGATTTTGAATTTACATAAGCGGCATTATTTTCTTCTGTACTCAAATGTATTGTTTTATTTATTTCTTCTATCTTTTTGAGGTGCATGTTTAGTCAGTTAATACTCAGTTTTGCTTGTTTTCTAATGTATACATTTAGGGCCATCCATTGCCCTCTATGCATTGGTTTAGCTGCAGTCCACAAGTTTTGAAATAGTGCATTTAAGTTCCCAAAAGTATAGAGTTATTACTAAGTTACTGAGTTCTAATTTTGTTGCATACTGGTTGTAACATAATCTTCAGAATATCAATTCTTTGGTACTTACTGAGAGTTAATTTTGGTTTATTAACTGGTTAATTTTTTAAAAATGTATTATGTTTGCTTGAAAAGTACATGTAACCTCCCTTTCCTAGGAATAGGTTCTATATCTGCTTATTAGAGCAAACATTAACTGTGGCTATAAAACTACTGTGTCATTACTAGATTTTTTTTATCTGCTTGATTTGTCGGTTTTTGAAAGAAGTATACTAAAATCTCCCACTAGGATTGTGATTTTATAAATTTCTCCTTGAATTTCTATCAGCTTAGCTTTTTGTAGTTTGAGGCTTTATTACTTTATATAGTTGAGCCTAAAAACCTTCTTTATCCTTAGTAATGACTTTTCCCTGCAAGTCTATTTTATCTTATCATGGAACCAATTCTATTCAGGTTATTCCTTTTTCTACTCCTTTTCTGACTTATCTAAGTTGTTGTGTTTTAGTTAATTCTGTTGTAAACAGCATATAGTTATATTTTAAAATATCCACTCTGACAATATTGGTTAATGGGAAATTTGTCCTGTTTACCATTATTGTGCTTATTTTATATTTAATAACTCTCTAACATTTTATATTAAAGTTATTTCTATTAAAGCTATTTTTTCTCCTTTTTTTTTTGCTTTCTATTGGATTTATTGGTTTTTCTTACCCTCTTCCTCCCTCCCCCATTTTCCCTCCATTATTTGTAAGCATATATTTCTTTCTGTTCTTTTAGTGGTTACTATTAAAATATCATGTCTTAATTAAATTATGGCAACCACAGATTGCTCCAGTATATTCCCTCTCATCATATTTATTATCATATATATTATTGTTGACTAGTGCTTTAATTATGTCTTGTTTATAAACTTTCCCCAGATTTATTATTACTTGGTTATTATTATTTGCTCTAGTCTCAATGTGTCCCCCAAAGCTCATGAATTGGAAACTTAATCCTCAATGTAACAGTGTTGGGAGGTGAAGCCTTTTGGGTTATGTTTAGGTCATGAGGGTTCTACCCTTATGAATGGGTTAATGTTGTTATGAAAGCGCTTAAGGGAGGGAGTTCACCCCTTTTTTGCCCTTCCTCCTTCTGCCACGTGAGGACAGTTTCTGTCTCTGAAGGACAAACCGTTTAAGGTGCCATCTTGGAAGCAAAGACGGGGCCTTCACCAGACACTGAACCTGCTGGTGCCTTGATCTTATGCTTCTTATCCTTCGGAACTATGAGAAATAAATTTCTATATTGCCTAGTCTCAGGAATTGTTATAGCAGCATAAAATGGACTAAGTCATTATATTTTGGCTTTGCCACTTACTAGCTCTGTACCTTGTAAGTTTTTTAATTGTGCTATGCCTGGTCTCCTCATATGTATAGTGGGGATTATAATAGTATCAAACTATAGGTTTATTGTGATAATTAAATTAGCTTACATCCATTTCTGGCACAAAATTACTCAGTGAATTTTAGCTGTTATTATTTAGTTAGTACTTATTATATTGTCATCATGTTCACTGATATTTTTGTTAACTATTATTTATTTCTTCTGGTTTAATTACTTTCTTCCTGAGGTAGAACCCCCAGTAGCTCTTTTAATAGCATTCTGTGAACTATGAACTCTCAGTTTGAAACACCTTTACTTTAGTCTATTTTTGAATGACGTTTAGTTGGAAATAAAATTATTGGTTGTGGTTATTTTTTTCCCGGAATTTATTAGGTTTTTTTTTTTTTCTGGCTCCTATAATTATTCTAGAGAAATCTAATTGTATCAGTGATTATCTGAATTTCACCATGATTTATTTAGGAATACTTTACAAAATTTTTTCTCTGCTCTGATTTTTTTTTCTTGCTTTTTGAATCTGAGAACTGAGAACTCTTATCTTATCTTTTGGGGGGGTAGGGAGGCAGATTCAGTAATGTCATAAGTGATTATAGCCCCAAATACTGCTCCCTCTCTCTCATTTTATTCTCTTATTCAGGAATCCATATAGGATAAATATTTCATTCTCTCTCTCTCTTGTCTCACAATCTCACTTTCAGATTTTTCATCACTCTTAGCGACTTTCTGGGTGATTTCCTCAGATCCATCCTTTCAGTTCATAGTATTTCTCTTCAGTTGTGTTTTTAATTTTATTTCATTCCTCTGTTTTTTTAAAAATAATTTTTTTATTCTAGAAAAGTTTTAGATTTATAAAGATAGTTCAGGGTTCCCTTATACTTCACACCCAGTCTCTTCTATAGTCTCTTGCACTGGTATGGTGCATTTGTTAAAATTAATGAACACATATTAATACATTATTATTGCTGATATATTATTGAAGCCCAGTTTAAACAAAATTTCCTTTGTTTTTATTTAATATATTTTTTCTGTCCTAGGATTCCATCCTGGACCACATTACATTTAGTCATCTCATCTACTTAGGCTCCCCTTGTCTGTGAGAATGTCTCAGACGTCTCTTGTTTTGCTGACTATGACACTTTTGAAGAGAAATGGTCAACTATTTGTTAGATTCCCCTTAACGGCAATATGTCTAATGTTTTCTTCAAGGTTAGACTGGGGTTATGGGTTTGGGAGAGAAGGACCATAGAGGTAAAGTGCCATTTTCATCACATCATATTGAGAGTGCATGGTGTACGCACAACTTACGCCATTGGTGTTGACCTGGATCACCTGGCTGAGGTGTGTTTATTAGGCTTCCCCTTTTCCATTCTATACTCTTTAGAAGGCGTTCAGTTCAGCAACATTAGGTGAATTGACATTGTTGTGCTACCATCATCCCCATCCAACTCCAGAACTTTTTTCATCTGCAAAACTAAAACTCTGTACCCATTAAACACCAACTTCTGGTTCTTCCTTCCCCTCATCCCCTGACAACTACTGTTCTACTTTTGGTTTTTTCTGTTGAGTCTTAACTCAAACTACATATGGTTTATCATTACAAAAAGGTTTGGCAAGTAGTTTTTCATTGTGGTCTTATCCTTCATTGGATCATTTTAAAGTTTTTCCTGGGGGTGGAGTGGAGGGATCTGCACACAGCAACCACACTTGCTTTGGCTTGATCTCAGCTTGGGGTTTTCAAAACCCAAAGGGTTACTACAGCATCTGCTTTTAATTTATACTGTAGCTTAAATTATCTTATTGTTTCCAGTATCAGGGGATTTCTGTCTCTTTCTCTCACTTTTTTTTCTTCTTTCACTTTTCCTTGCCGCTCTTCTTTTTTTCCTTCTTTCTTTCCCTTCTTTCTCTTTTTCTATGCATTAAGCAACAGTTTTTTAAATTCATATTTTCTAAGCATTTCCACATATTTGTATGAGAAAGAACTCTTCTGCACCAGCTTGATCAGCCAGAAGTCTTCCTAATTTTTTTCTAAAGAAGCAAAACTCCTTCATTTTGCCTGATGCTTGCCATCTGGAGTGGACAAGAACAGGAGAATCCAGACAGTGACCTGTCTGTGGTATCCATTGGCATGGAATGAGGGAGGGGTAAGGACAACTGTCAAAAGCATGAATGGCAAGGCCAATGATCCCCAATCAGTTTATCATCAAATTTTCTGTGCATTTTTAGCTTTTTTGTGTATTTTGCAAAATTTTGTAAAAAAAAAAAACATATACATTTGTTAACTAATAACAATTTGTTTCCAAATTTTGTTAATTACAAAAAGTTATAACAACCACGCTTTGATTTATCATGAGAAGACCCATGTTACTATGTCAAATTGATATTCTTCCACAAAGAAATTAAACTTACCTATATAGTTCACTCAGAGTACCATCTCACCCCCCATAAAGATATATTTTTTCCATTTTTTTAAAGAATATTTGAAACTGGCTCATAGAGTCCTTTTCATAATCCTAGGTTTGTAAACACTGGCATAAAGACACTGATTGGAGCTCTAGAAAGAGGGATGTCATTCTTACCTACCTCCTTCCTTTCAAGCTGGTCCAGAAACTGCATCAACAGCCACTGCTCATTCCCTTCTTGATCCAATCTGCAGAGGTTGGAGTTGCATTTCCTAAGTGGTCCAGATGTGGGTATTGACTCACTCGTAGGGGACATTATCTGGACTAGCAGAAAGAGCATCGTATAAAATTATCTTGTTTCCACTCTTGAAAAATGACCCTAATTTTCATATCAGATTAGAAAGTTCTGGACCATCAAAGCAAATGTGTTCTTTTATGGTGATTATTAGCAATTCTTCCCAGCTTTGGTAAATGCAACTTATATAATCAGCTCTCAGAGATTTTCACTGTGGGTTTTTGTTTATTCTTGCAGAATAGTGCCTTAAAAAATTATTCTGCGGGTTCGAGACCCGCCTGGGCAGGCGAAACCTCATCTCTACAATAAATTAAAAAAAAATTAGCCGGGCGTGATAGTGCATGCCTGTAGTTCCGGCTACTAGGAAGGCTGAGGCGGAAGGATCGCCGGAGCCCAGCAGGTCGAGGGTGCGGTGGCCGGAAGTGGCCACTGCACTCCAGTCTGGGCGACGGAGTGAGACACCAACTCAAAAAAAAAAAAAAAAATTATTCTGATTTTTCTTGGCAATTATTAAGCAGGTCTCCCCTATTCCCTACCTCCCAAGCCCCAATTCCCAGCATTGAAGAAGAAACCAATTTCTAATTTTAAACCTAAGCCACGCATGACACAGCTGGGCTTACTCCGAAGTTGCCTGTCATTGAAGGACAGTGGACAGGACACTAGTCACTGGAGGGCCTAGGCACACAGTGGAAGGGTGAATCAGGAAGCTATCAGGAGGTGCCGCTGTCTCTTTGTTGCTTTATGTAGTTAGTGTACCTTTTTAGAATGGACTTTGCTAGAGGGATAAATAATACAGTTCTGTTGTCCAGACTTTTGAATCACACTTCTAGCCCTTTAACTTACCTGATATACCCTTAGGGTACTATTCTTCTTCCATAATGAAAAAAAGATATTAGGTGAGGGATGAGTGTATTAATGAATATACTTAAGGTTACTACACTGAAATCTGGGGAATATGAATAGGGACTGGAATGGAGAATGATGTTGGTCATTGTTGGTTAGTAGCCCAGGAAGAAGTGGAGTATGTCCCCAAGTGGGCACAGGTGGGAGTCGTGTGGGAAACGGGCATGTGTGCATCCTTCAAATCCTTCCACCGGGCTTCTGCCTGCTCCTTGCATTCAAGGGCATTTTATTCTGTCTACTTGCAGATCTCTAAATATGCCATACTGTTTCAACCCTCTTCACCCAATAAGCCTCCATACGTTACATGTTCCTGCTTCCATTGTCAGATTTGAGCTCTTTAAGTGTGATTTTTAACCTTTGCATGCCCACCCCCAA
Source organism: Tarsius wallacei (assembly GCA_963574415.1). Lineage (NCBI taxonomy): Eukaryota > Metazoa > Chordata > Mammalia > Primates > Tarsiidae > Tarsius > Tarsius wallacei. The sequence continues at coordinate 15,609 of CAUYQG010221665.1, forward strand.
CACAAGGTAAAAACCAGTAGTGTTTGTTACGTTTAGGAGAATTGATCACTCAAGTGCTTTAGGACAGGAAAGAGAGAGGGCCAAGGGAAGCCTTACTTTGGAGAGTGGAAGAACCCATCTACGGAGACCCTCGGTCTCTTGCAGAAACACAGAAATGATGAGGAAGCATAACTGTGGCTAAAGAGAAAGGAGAGAAGAGAGAGAGAAAGAAACATAAGTAGGTAGAAGCAGAATGTGGCTCAGGGAGGCACAGTTGAGTTGGAGGCGTGACATTTGGGGCGCACATTGTAGAGTCAGATGGGAATTTTGCAGCCACGTCTGATTGATCTGGTCACCATCCTTCTACTGTCTCTGAATTGCAACCTTTTTAATCATTCAGCCTTTGATTAATCATCTGATCACTTTTCTTTTCTTCTTCCTTGGCTGTCTTAAACATCACATTAATGTTAACCCAAAGAACTTTTCACCTCGACAATCTTCAGGTGACCTACTTCCAGTTCCTCTTGATATTCACATGTTGAAAGTGACAGTTACTTCCTTTTATGAAAGATAGATCTTAGTTAATAATTTTTTCCAGTGGAGAGATTAGTTATGGTCACAGTGGTAAATTTTCCATAATTTTCCAAGTGCTATAAAAAGTAACTTAATGGCATGAAGTAAATTCCCATGATAGGAGTTGTCCTGTCACTGTGAATTGCTGTGATCATCTTTGAAGTGATATATCTTTCCACACTGTCTGTCAGCAACTATGTAGGATTTGTTTTAGGTTCAAAAATGTGTGAGATGAGTTGATCTACATCCAAGGAATTCAGACTTTTTTTGTTTTTTGTTGTTCTTGGATCTGGTCACTGTTTGCTGGTTCAGTTGTAGAGTGGTTGTGTTATGTTTATCTGTCCTGAAATTTCATATTCAGATGCAGTTTTTACATACTCTTTTTTTCTTACCCTTCACTTATGGAAGGATGACTATAGAAGAAGAATAACCTTTTATCTTTTCTCAGTGATATGACTTCATTGCATTCAATTTTTAAATAAATCATTTACCTAATACTCTATATATCTTATTTCTCTAAAATGTGATATATATGACTTAAGACTGATCAACATATTCCCCTATCTACTGAATACATATCTACAGTTTTTGTTTTCTTTTCATATCTTCCAGACTAGAAAAAATGTACTGTTTGTAAGCAGATGATTTAATTTCAATAAATGTCTTTTTATTTCTCTTTCCTTTTGATTCACTGCTTGGAAACCGTGAGAAACATCCAAGTGCAGATGCTGTTTTCCAACTTTGACTAAACCTTGATTGTTGACCTCACAAACTTAGATTTGTCCCATGTGATTCAGTGGTGGAAGTAATAATATTAGCAGTTAAAACTTCTAAGATACCATCAGGAAAAGGAAACTTTGGTCATTCCACTTCTTGTTAGGAACAGGTGGCAATTTAAAAAACAGACACTTGCTAAGGGGAAGGAGATAAAAATGATCAAACAGAAATTCCTCCTCTTTTAGTGAAGTATGAACTAAGGATGCTGCATATAGTGATAAAGTAAAACTCCTAAAAGCTTTCCCTTGCTGGTTGTGTATATATGCTTTTTGTTACTTAGTCTTCAAAGATGACTTTTCTTATGTATTTATTCTCTTTGAAGGAAATTACATCTAGATCAAAATATTTTTTTGCAAAATACTTGTTCTATATAAAAGCCTGTTTAAGATGTCACGTTGAGACACAAAGCAGATTACCTGCTGTGTGAGTGACAACTGCAAGAGATGGGCTCTCAACATGTCTTCTGCATGTTGGTTCCACTCATCTGCCAGGAGGCAGAGGTGATTCCTATCATTCTGAGAGCTGCCCATAGAAGGCAGGCCCTCTGCAATCCCTGGAACTGAGCTACTAAATGAAGCCTTCCACAGTGACCATCAAGTTCCTTGATTGTGAGGCAGCATATTCAAGAGGAAATGATTCTAAAGACAAAAATGTGCAGGGCCAGTTTTATAGGCTGTGACATCATGTAAGTGGTGGGGCATGTCTTTCCATCAAAGGCATGTACAGTAGAAGGGAAAAGAAAAGGGCCTGTGAGTTGGATTTCTTCAGACCCTGCCAACCTGAACAGTGAGTCCTGGGAGCAAAATAATGGTGAGCCTTAACCACCCAGACTTCTTCCTTTTAGTTTAAGGATTTCCAGAGATTCTCTATCTGTACTAAAATTAACAGGACATATTTCTATTTGTTCTTTGTGGTATTGGTTCTCTGTCTCCCCCTGAACGTTTAGCCAGAAGTAGAGATATATCCTTTCTTCCTCCACATCTTTGAGAATCAAAGAATCTCAGTTGGCAGAGTTGGAAGGGGACCTCAAAGATCATCTAGTGGAACAATCTGATTGGTCGTGTGAATAAACTGAAACCCTGAGTGAATGCGGTTTATGCAAGGACATCCTTACAGTTGGTGTCAGAACCCAGGTCTCCTGACTTGTGACCCAGGGCACTCTATAGTATGCCACACCAGCCAGATTCCATTTCTCCCCAGATACAGTCTGCACCAAATGGGTCTCCTTGCTGTTTCCTCTCCAAGCCACCCTCACTCCCGTCTCTGCACCTTTGAGGATGCTACATGCCCTGGGCAGAGTGTCCCTCCCTTCTAACTCCTCTGCTCAGCCTATACAAACCCTAGTGCTCAGCTCAGTCTCATTTCCAAAGTTAAAACGTTGTCACTCTAGGGCTTTCCACCCAAATTGACCTCTCTTCTCCCTGTATTCTTTCAGGTCCTTGTTCATCCTCTGTTTCATGTTTGATCTTAATTTCCCAACCAGACCACACTCTTTCTAGTATGGGTTTTTGTCCCCTCCACTGTAGTTCTTCCTGTACCTACTGCTGGTCTGAGTACTTCAACCCACTTCAAGCCGGGCTCGGTGGCTCAGCCTGTAATCCCGTGCTTTGAGAGGATGAGGTGAGTGGATTGCCTGAGCCCATGGGTTCGAGACCTGCCTGGGCAACTTGGTGAGACCTCATCTCCACAATAAATCAAAAATCAGCCAGGCGTGGTAGCACGTACCTGTAATTCCGGCTACTCAGAAGGCTGAGGCTGAAGGATCGCCGGAGCCCAGCAGGTCGAGGCTGTGGTGGCCGGGAGCAGCCACTGCACTCCAGTCTGAGCGACAGAGTGAGATGCCAACTCAAAAAAAACCAAAAACAGAGCCAGGCTTGGTGGCTCAGCCTGTAATCCCGCGCCTTTGGGAGGCTGAGGTGAGTGGATTGCCTGAGCCCGCGGGTTCGAGACCCGCCTGGGCAAGCGAGACCTCATCTCTACAATAAATCAAAAAATCAGCCGGGCGTG
>CAUYQG010221673.1:0-21503 GCA_963574415.1 Tarsius wallacei
CCAGATGGCCACGGGGCTGGTGCTCCTGGGGCTGGGGGTGCCGCCAGAGCCCTCCAGGGGACAGTGCTGGGCAGTGGGGCCCGCAGGGCCTTCTTATGGGCTGCATAGTTGGCTTGAGGGAGCAGGAGGAGGCTGTGGGTGGGACCGGGACCGCGGCCTACCAGCCGCGGGCAGGGCTGCAGAGTGATTTTGGTAATCCAGACAAACTATCAATAATTTAAAACTTGATATATATATATATGTATATATATATAAAAAAAAATCTCCCCCCTCTCCCACCCCCCTTACAAGAAGCTCGGGTGTAGTCGTGGAGAGAGGAGGGGAAGGGGGCCTGGAGGCTCCTGCCGGGGCCCCTGACAGCCCCATGGTGTACACACTGCTACTCAGCACAAAGGTCCGTCCCAGTAATGCCAAGCCTGCCCTTCTCTGTCCCTCCTCTCCAGGGACTGGGCACCCTGCGGACTCCTGCCCGCCCACCCCTCCCCTGACCCTGGCCGGGGCCATGGGGCTTCACTTTCCCACGGTCTGTGTGTCCGAGTGCTGGCTTGTCCATTTGGCATCTTCCCGGACAGGCTGGCCGGCGGGGGGCGTAGGGGGCTGGCTGGGTGTGGCGGCCGGCCTGCTCGACGACTGCGAGGGGCACCGCTTCCGGCCCTCGCCGCCGCCGCCTCCGGCGACCACAGGGTGTCGCTTGTGGTTGCCCTCCTCTCCCATGGGGGGCTGCAACAGAGGAGGGGCACAGGTGACCGGGGCATGCTCCTCGCCAGGACCATCTAGACGCCTCCTACTCCCTCCCCTCCAGTGGAGACACCGACTGGGCTGAACTTCAGGCCGTTAGGAAGTACCTCTCCACACCACGAATGTGCTTCTTATGCACACCATCTCACGAGGTCACGGCACCCTTTAACGTGGACGCAACCACCTGATTTTACAGATGAGAAAACCGATGGACACAAAGAATAATCTGCCCAGGGTCTCACAGCTGGCAACAGGGACAGACAAAATTCAGGCCCATCTACCCCCAAAGGACAGACTGTTACCCACCCCATGTCTGTTCCCCTCTGAGAAGGGATCTCTTGCTCAGGAGCACGGAGTGTGGGCATCAGAATGCTCAGAAGGCCCAGATGCTCCTGGGGTCACCCCATTTTCCCCCGAGGCCCACACAGGACACTGACCCAAGACCAGACCATGACCCAGCCTGGCCCCACCACTTCCAAAGGTTCTGTAACCTCAAGGACATGACCTTCCCTTCTGGGCACCACAGTTGAGTCTTTCTTGTCCTCCCCCAGTCTCAGGCCTACTTATCACATGGGTATTCTCTACCCTCTTCCCCTCCTCAAGGTGAAAATGCTTAAAGATGAATAAAAGGTATCTGTCTTTACACTGGGAGACCTGAGTGGCACTGCCACTATCACACTGGGTGGTTACACACCTCAGTTTACCCATCTGTATAATGAGGATAATAAATCATACCTACTTTACCATTTAAGGGTAAAATGGGGTCAGTGTAAAAGCACCCGGCACACATTAAATAAACGGCCATTTTACAATAATAAATGTGAGAACTATTATTGTCATTTGCTTATATTTGCCTTCCTGCTAAAAGGTTTGAAGGGGAAAAGATACCTAGCAGAGATCTCTACTACATCATAAACTCTTGAAGGAAAAGGACTCTCTCACTCATCTCTGGAGTCCCTGAACCAGCCAGCACAGAGGATCTGCTGAACCAATGCAACAAATGATACCAATTTCCCTTGCATGTGCCCGTAGTAATGACCTAGACCCACCACTGGATGTCACTGTTGAGGCATTGATTCGGTAAGGCAGTGGCGACCTGGACATTAATTTATAAACAACTGAGCTGAATTGGCCTTTTCCAGAAAGAGCAAATGCATTTATCACAGATACCCGTCCTCATCAACCAGTTGTGGCTAGCTGGGGCACAGCGGCAAGGAGGGGTGTGGGCAGAAGGGAAGTGCGTGATGACACGCGGTGACACCTACCATGGAAGGGGAGACAGGAGCAACCACAACCGCCTCCAGTTAGCCTTCCCTGTCCACTCTCACCCTCCACTTGAGAGGTGAAGAAATCAGGGCCCAAACTGGAGGTGAGGGGACAGAGAAGAGGGTCTCTGGGGGAGACGACTAGGATTAGAAGGAGACTTCACTTACATCCACTCGGAAGTCTTCGAGACGTCGGAATTTGCCGAGGTATTCTTGCAGTTTGGAGTCAATGTCCAAATTTTTGGCTTTGGAATATTTCAAGAAGGCCCAGAACTTCTCCAGCCCATAGAGTTGGCCTGAGGGAAAGAGGAGGGGAAGAAAGAAGCTGGGCGGGAGGAGGACCAGGAGGCTCGGAGGAGAGAGGGAGGAGAGGTGGGTCTGCAGGGAGACCCCGGTGGAGCTGGGGTGGAAACCCGGCCCCATGGAGGTGCAACTACAGCTCTTGCCTGCTTCGTAGTCCTTCACGGTTTCCTCCTGAAAATCCTTGAAAATGTCCAGTCGGAACTTCTTTTCCAGGCCATAACTGTAGTATCGAAAAAGGCACTCCAAACCATATCTGCAGAACGAAAGTCAGTGAAACCAGGGCAGTTTCCTTCCGTACAACAGGGAAATGTGTCTGCATGATGGAGGAACTATGAACAGTCCAAACTGCACGTTCCTTCTTTATCAGACAAACAGCAAGTACGCCTTAACGCATTCACGACCTGCAAATTTTTCACATTGCTAATACTGAGAGCAGGTGAAAATTAAAAATAAAATCTGAAGCTGGTTGCCAGACTTCTGTCATTAAGCACAAGTGAAACGGTCCTTTCTAAATGGTCACCTTTTTCACTCTGTCGCCCAGACTGGAGTGCAGTGGCCACTCCCAGCCACTGCAGCCTCGACCTGCTGGGCTCCAGCGATCCTTCCGCCTCAGCCTTCCGAGTAGTCGGAATTACAGGTACGTGCTACCACGCCCGGCTGATTTCTTTTGTTTATTGTAGAGATGAGGTCTCGCCAAGTTGCCCAGGCGGGTCTCGAACCCGTGGGCTCAGGCAATCCACTCACCTCAGCCTCCCAAAGCACGGGATTACAGGCTGAGCCACCAAGTCGGCTTGTCAACTTTTTCATGACACAGCTGAAAGTTGCAGACATATCCAGTATGTGCCTCACGCACCACTATGACTAGCATTCCATACTTTGTATTTTTATTTGGATTAAGAACTCAAAAAGACAGTCTTCCACGATGAGGTAAACTGATGTCAGCAGCAGCCAGGAACAGAATTGGAATGACGTAAATTCACATCGGTGTTCGCGAATGAGCTATGAAGGCTAACATGTAATGCTCCTCTAAGTGGGTCCAGTATTAAATGTTCATAGCTTTCTAGGGATCAGCAAACTCTGTCCCCTGTCCACACCCACCTACTTATTCCTCTTCGTTTACTTAGTGTCAAGGATTGCTTTCTGCTACAAGAACAGAGTTGAATAGTTGTGACAGAGACCTTATAGCTCACAAAGCCTAAAACGTTTACTGTCCATCTTTTTATAGAAAAAGTTTTGCCAACCTCTGGTATAAGCTCTCTGCAAAGCTAGCAGCATTATTAAACAAAATATAAACATCTACAAATAGAGAAGCAGTTAAGAAAAATCATGGTAAATCCATACACTGGAATAATATAAGCTATTAAAAATTAGTGTACACTTAGGGACACTGAAAGATGCTTACACTATATTACCAAGGGAAAGACATGTATGAAAGTGATATATGTAGAATGATCCTGTTTCTGAAGCAAATATGTATGCATGTGACGCCTGGAAGAGCACAGACTTACTGTGCTGGGCGTTCACAGGATGGCCTGAACACACTAAGGGCACCTGGGAAGCCTGAGGCGGAGCATTAACATTTCCCGTCTCTGGACTGAAGAGTGTTTCCCCAGCTTCTTCAAACATTTGCCTTCTTACAAATTGCTTACAGAGAGCATATTTCACTTTGAAAATCGGGGCTGAGGTGGGGGTGGGAGAGGAGTCTTAAAAAGATTTGTTAATAGCAAAATACGGGAAATAACCTAAGGACCTATTAATAGGAGACTGGCTACATAAATCATGGTATGTCCATGTTGTATACGACCATGTTACAGGCTCTACAACAGAACAAGAAAGTTGTTTCTGTACAGATATGGAATGATCTCCAAACTATAGCATTAAGTAAAAAACAAGCCAATAAAAAAATGCAAGTTGCAAAGGAATGTATAGCACAGGCCATCTATTGTGTAAGCAGGAAGAGAGTGGCAGTGGCATGGGAGACGACATGGATATAGGACTTGCTCACATGGACACAGGCATTTTTAGAAAGGACCCACAAGCTTTTAACAATATTGTCTGGGTTCCAGTGGCTCATGCCTATAATCCCAGCACTTTGGGAGGCCGAGGCAAGACAACTGCCTGAGTCCAGGGGTACGAGATCAACCAGAGCAACTTGACAAGACCTCACCTCTACAATAAATCAAAAAATTAGCCAGGCATGGTGGCGCAACCTATAGTTCCAGCTCCTTGGAAGGCTGAGGCGGAAGGATCGCCTGAGCCCAGCAGGTTGAGGCTGTGGTGGCTGTGAGTGTGTCACTGCACTCCAGCCTGGGTGACAAGAGTGAGATTCTTGCTCCAAAAAAAAAAAGTTTCCATAAAGCATATGAACTAAATACACACAAGGGATTTCCAACTGCAGTTCTGGAAGCAGACCCGCTAGGGACCCACAACTATATATAACACTTTCTTTTATGCATATCTTTTCCACCTGCCAGAGGCGCACCCCAGCCCTGCTCACCTGTAGCCTTCCTTAGCATCCTCCAGAGCCAGCTGCTTGAACTCCTCATACATCTTCTTGTTGAAGTGATCTCGGAGGAAGAAGGACCAGAAGCGGAAGAGTGTGTTCATCTCCTGAGACTGGCCAATGCCCAAGCGCTTCCGCTCTGATGGGAAGGGAGGAAAGACATGTCTTGGCCTGGTTGCCCAGCTTTGGGGTCAAAGGATCCTGGGACCTAAGCACTCAGTCCTTTCCCCAGCACCTCCAAGCCCGCTGTCCATCATCCGCCACTTTGGTATGCATCAGGTGCTTACTGAGTACTACCTACCCTGCGTCAGGCCCTGCTGCCAGGAGCTGGGCCGGGGCTTCACCAGAAGCAGGAGCAGCAGCGACAAGCCTGCTCATCAGTCTAGCTCTTAACCTCCACTATGATCGCTTGCAAACGCAGTCAAGACAAGGCAATGCACGCAAGCATCGTTTGTAAATTCTAACAAATTATATTCTACTCATTACCAATAATCACCTCAAGTCCTACAACATTAACAAGTGTTAAGTGGTAACTTCAAAAAACAAAACACAATGTAAAAGCATAAGCAAGGCTGGGTCTGGTGGCTCACAACTGTAATCTCACCTAGAGAGGCCAAAGTGGGAGAACGGCTTAAACCTATTTGACCAGCCTGGGCAACATAGTGAGACCTCATCTCTAAAAAAATCTAAAAGCTAGCTGAGCATGGTGATGCATGCACGTAGTCCTAGCTACTTGAGAGGCTGAGGTGGAAGGATCACCTAGGCTCAGCAGGTCAAAGCTGCAATGAGCTACGACTGTGCCACTGTACTCTAGTCAGGGCAACACAGTGAGACCTCCCCCGCCAAAAGCACACAAGCAACAGAATATAGATAAAAACAGATAAAGTGGACATCATTAAAATTACAAACTTTGTGCATCAAGAAAGTGAAAAAATAACCCACAGAATGGGAGAAAATATTTGTAAATCATGTATCTGACAAGGGACTTGTGTCTAGGATATATATAGAGCTCCGACAACTTAATAATTGGGACAAATAACCCAGATAAAAAAGGATCTGGACGAACATATCTCCACAGAAGATATACAAATGGTCAGTAAACATGCGAACACATGCTCAACCTTGTCAGATAAGAGGGAAATGCAAACCAAACCACAGGAGATCCTACTTCTCACCCATGGGGATGGTTGCAATCCAAGACAGATGGTCCCAAGTGCTGGGAGGGTGTGGAAAAACCAAAAGCATCATATACTGCTGTTCAAAATGGAAAATGGTGCCTCCACTTTGGAAAACCATCTCAAAGCTCCTCAAAACAGTTACCACGTGACCCAGCCATGCTACTCCTCTACCCAAGAGAAACGAAAACTTATGTCCACAGGAAATGTGGACATGAATGTGCACAACAGCATTATTCACAACAGACAAAAAGCAGAGATGACCCAAATGCCCATCGACTGAGGAACGGATAAACAAAACGCAATACACCCACCCAATGAAGTAATGATTTTGTAAAAAAAAGCAAATCTGACATCTGCTACAACACAGATAATTCTTGAAAACATACTAAGAGAAGGAAGCAGTAAAGAAGGACCCCATGTAGGATGACTCCATTTCTGTGAAATGTCCAGAATGGGCAAAGCCCCAGAGGCAGAGGCAGATGCGTATTTGTAGGGCTGGGGGTGGGAGTACATGTGTAATGGGAGTGACTGGTAAGGGGCACAGGCTTTCTTTTGGGGGTGGTGAATGTTCTAAAATTGATTCTGGTGATGGACACACAACTGTAAATACACTAAAAGGGATTACGTTGTATATTTTAAATGGGTGAAACTGTATGGTATATAAATTATACCTCAATAAAGCCATTATCTCTCTCTCTCTCTCTCTCTCTCTCTCTCTCTCACACACACACACACACACACACACACAAAATGAGAGAGAAAAGTGAGGTGGATGGACCAAAAATTCCACAGCCAGGTTTTGCTGGCTGGAAGGGGACGGGCAAGTTCACCACAAGTGAGCAGTCAGGTTGGTTCTGAGCATCTTCCTGGTGACCCATCAGATTGCTCAGTTAAAAGACTCATTTCTGATCAAAGGAGACACACGCGAGCACCTAGAGAGGCTCTTTCTTGACACTACCTTCTGGCACAGCGGTGAGCAGACTTCTTCTATCAAAGCCCAGAGAGTAAATATTTCAGGCTTAATAGGTGACATACAGTCTCTGGTACTCCCCACGACCCCTTAAGGACAGAAAAACTGTCCCTAGCTCCAGGGTCGTACAAACCAGGCTGCTGTAGATCTGGCCCACAAGCCATCGCTGGGAAGCCCCTGGTTTAGTGAACACAGGCCACCTCTGGCGCGCCCTTTTGTGATGAGCCACGGACCACAGCAATCTTGCCAGAGATACAGAAATACTTCACTGACATTTCAAGTATTAACAGAGGAAGATCTAGGAATGTTGAGTACCACATTCCTTCAGCTCCCTGCATTTTAAGACTACTTGCCCTGAATCCAACTTCAATTCTCCTTGCTGTCATGTCACTTTTTGCTCTAAGGTCACCTGCCACCAGCCCTTCCACTCTGGGTCTAAGAACAGGCCCAGAGGCTCAGCCCTCTCCCCTGCACCTCTTACCATTAAGGCAGCGCCTACGGTACTTGTGGTAGACGTGTTGTGTGAAGCCATTTTCCTTGAGCAGTTCATGGGAAGGGTGCTGGAACTTGGGCAGTGACTGAGGGGTACAGCCATAGCTGCCAACCGCAGGCGTCCCTTCTGAGGGGCTGGAGCTAGAGAGGCCGAGAGAGTCACTGGTCACGGATTCCCCATGGCAGCCCCACCATAAGGTTAGGAGGGGTCCCTCTGACCCTTTCTATCAGCCAAGATCCAGCCTCTCATGGGGCACCAAGAGAGGGGGCCCAGTCACTGCACTGGGCCCTGAATGAGATCCATGGGCCTGATTCTCTCCCATCAATTCTGAGGGTTTTTCAACGAGGTCCCTGAGGTCACAGAGACTGGGAGACCTGGCCAGGGTCATGGAGCTTTGCAGCTGCAGTGATCTGTCCAATGCCAAAACTTGGGCTTTTAAACATTTATTTACATAACTTTAAACACTTAACTTCCCTGCGGACAGACTAACCCACCATGGGCCAACCTACCTATAGCTGGCCCTCGAACAACACTGTTCGACCTGAGCGGGACCACTTCTATGCGAAGCCTCTTCCTCCTCTGCCATCCTGAGACAGCAAGACCAACCCCGCTCCTCCACCCCTCCACCTTCTCCACGTGAAGACAAGGAAGGCCTTTCTGATGATTCACTACCACCCAGAAAACAGCAAACATATTTTCTCGTCCTTGCAATTTTCTTCAGAACATTTTCTTTTCTCTAGTTTATTACAATAAGACGGTATATGATACACACAACATACATGGAGAATTTTCCCCTCAGGGGAGGAGGGCGCTCCAACAACCTGTGTTGTTCAAGGGCCAACCGTATCTATTTCTCAAACCAAGCCTACATTCAGTCTGAATCATCTCTGCAGGGAGCAGAGAGCACAGGTCTCTAAATAAAAAGGAGCCTGAGGCCTGCCCCCGACCTCTGCAAGCTAAGTCAGGAAATGTAGGGTGGGGCCAAGGAATCTGTATTTTTAGTCAGCTACCTGGAAATCCTTCCTCAGGTAGACAGCAGATACCCAGGTGGGATATTCTCTCTCCGAATGGACTAAAATCTGGTCTCATGTGGCTGTGACACCACTTCTTTGGAAAAAAGCCTCCCCCCACCCCAGACCGGGACTAAGCTTTCCCCATGCCTGGCCATTTGGACTTAGATGGGGCCCCTTAAGATTTCAGAGCCACTTTCCTGGCCGGTTGATTGCGCAGCTCTCCCCCTCCCACAGGCAGCCAACCCAAGTACCTGATGGAAGCAGTCCGGGGCCTGTGCTCACGGGAGTCCATCACCCAGCCCACGTGGCTCTCCAGGGGTGGGTTTGAGCTGTGTCTTGTCTTCCTTTTTCGAGGCATCTGCAAAGGCCAGTCCCAGGTGTGTAATTATTTGTGCTCCTAAGATCCTGAGGCGCATCAAGCACTCGCAGGGCTGGGATGCCCCCGTGGGGGCATGGCGTCACACCTCCCAACAGCACTGTCACATCATTCTCTCACGTTCACAGAGGTGAGCTAGCAACTGGTTCGCCTATTTCACAGGTGGTGAGATCGAGGCTGAGAGTGAAGCACCTGGCTAAGGGTTCCCACCTGCTCAGTTCTCCTAGCCCTTCTGTGGCTACATGGGGCCACCACTCCCACCCAGTACTTCGCAGACGTGGTCACTCAATGCTGGGCGAGGCTACCAGCCTGAGAACACAGCAGGCAAGGGCTTGGCGCCCCCTCGGCTCTAACCCAGCAAGTGACAGAAGCAAAGCCTGGGAGAGCACTGAGGTGCCCGAGGCAGCACAGCCTGGTGGGCCGGCTCACCTTGGCATCTAGTGTCCGTCCTTCTTTCACCACGGGGTAAAACCGTGACGTCTGGCTGGAGTCTTTGAGCTGCGGTGTCCGGGGGGTGCGGGGGGTCCTGGCGTTGCGGTAGTTTGGCGACTCGGGGACCGTGGTTGGAAGAGAGCGGGCGATGGTAGAGGGTTCGGGAGCACCGAACAGCTTGTTGGCCAGGGCATCCGTGGGGACTGCAGAGGCAGAGAGGGGTCAGCAAATGGGAAGACACAGCCTGTGGGCTCCAGACCCTCCCCAGCACCAGGGCCTCAGGGGTCTGCCCCACACCTTGCTGGAACCGAGGGGGCCCAGGAGGAACTTCCTGGTTGGGATCCACGGGGGGCTCCGGGGTCAGTGTGTCAAACTGCTCCCGGCTGATCATGTTGACTTTCTTGAAGTTCTCCACTTCTTGCTGCAGGACAGGAGATGGGCGGGGAACCTTGTCAGTGAGCAGGTTGCCTGGCCTAGTTAGGAATCAAGACCAGCAGGAAGCCACAGAGGGCAGCTCCCACGTCCACATACGTGGAATTCTGGTCCCCAGGCTCTCAGCGCCCCCTCGCCTCAACCCAGTCACCCTGGTGTGAGTGTGCCAATCCCCACGACGGCACCCGCCCCGCCCTCCCCCACAGTGAGGCAGAGACCGGGCCAACCTCAGAACTCACCCAACTCTGCCAAGAGCCCAGGCCTCCCACACCTCCTGCCACTGTCTGGAGAAGTGGCTGGGCAACTCCCTCACCCCCAGCAAATGCATGGCTACACGTCACACAGGTCACCCAAGGCCCGCCTACCACCAAGCACACCCACTCGGTCAGGTCGCACAACAGAGATGTTCCAACTGGTCCTAGCATCAACAAGACCCATCTTTTCTCCATTTTCCATAATCAGCGCAAGCTCCTTAAAAGGCCCTCAAACTTTCAGATACTAAACGTTTAAGAACAGAAATGACAATCTAACCCTTCTTCTACGCCCCACAGAAATACCTAGCCGACTGTTGTAACATTCAATGCAGATGCACAGGTGGGAAGATCACCACCCCCATGTGCAAGTCTCCTCTCACTATTCACGCCCAGCATGGCATCTGTCCTCATGCCCCACGCGAGAAAGCAGAGGCCCTGAACTGGAGGACCCACCTGAGGTCGTCATACGATGGAATTAAGACCAGCAGGAAGCTGCAGAGGGCAGCTCCCATGTAGAAGCTTTCCTCTTCTCCACACACGCCCAGACCCCAGCTCGCTGCCCGTGGCTGAGCCTCACCTTGATCTGGGAATACTCAGGCTCGAACTTCTCCGTCCACAGGTCCTGCTCGTAGTAGAAGAGGCCATCATTGATGACCTTGGCCAGCTCGGCGCTCATCTTGGCACGCGAGGTGTGGTTGCCCGTGCGGTCTCCACCGGGGTGCCGGCGCATGTAAGGTGGGGTCTGGGTGACGATGAGGATCTTGTTGACATCCCGGTCGTCGATCTCATAGTCAGAGTCCTCATCAGACCAGGCGGTGAAGGTGTTCTTCCGCCCGTCCATCTGCTCCATCTCCTCATCAAACAGGAAGTCCAGCTCCTCTTGCTCGTCCTGATCCTTGGACACCAGCTGCTGGGAGGGTGGCTGCTGAGGCAGAGAGGTTGGGTGGGCAAGCCTGGGCTCCTCTGATTTCTGAAACGGGACCAAGGAGAGAGGGAATCACCAGGGGTCTCCAGACCAGGCTCGGCAGCTGTCGCACAGAGGGAGGCCTCAGCCCTCAGCACGAGACCATCACGGCAGTGTCCCTGGCAACACCAGCAGATCTCAGGGGTCCTCCTGGGAGAGGATGTCCCACAGGAGTCCAGGTCCTCACTGACTGTTCATATCGCAGTCATCTGTGGACAGCTAGAAGATAAGCTCCCTGCAGGGGGGAACTGTGCTCTCATTTACCTTTCTAGCCTACACAGCACCTTGCCTGGGAGTGGGCACCCAGCAAAGGTCACAGGCTGGTCTATCTGTGTATCTATCCACTCAACACCTCCCAACAGCCTGGAAGTTCTAGGACGTGGGGGTCATGGTGGCTTAACTCTCTATCGCAGGCTCAGCACTTAGACCAGGGCCACTGTGACGAACACACAGTGCCTCCTTGTGCCAGACACTGCATGAAAAACCTCAACACAGATAATGAAGAGGACAAGGGCCATATACTTAGGGAGCGCCCAATTTAGCGGGAGAGAGGCCACCCACCAGCCAAGGCAATGTATCCTGGTGAAGGCCATACACAGGTTTGTGGGAGCACACAAGGAGGAGGCGAAAGATTAGGGGAGGCTTCCCAGAAGTGGAGGAACATAAGCAAGCCAGGTAAAGGCAGGGGCAGAGCATGCCAGGCAGAAAGGACAGCATGCCCCAATGGCAAGAGGACAAAGGGTGTCTTCAGCAAGTGGAAGTTATTCAGTGTGGAAGGACACAATTTATCTGCGACACAGGGAAAGAAACATTTCTCCACCTCAAAAACTTAAAAGTCAATTCCCTACTGTGTCAAGAGCTTCTCACATAATCTCTAAACCCATCTCTTTAAGGCTCAAGACAGGCCAGGTGAGAGGTGGGGCTCTAAATCTGAAATCCCCTGAGAGGGCGAGGTCTGGCTCCTGCCTTCCAAAGTTTTCAGCCCACAGGTCTGGTGGGCTTGTAAGGTCCTCATCCACAAACTCCGTCGCTCCTCCTGACTCTGGCCTGACTGATGACACTTTCTAACAGTGGGGAATTCTGGATATGAATAGGCAGGGAAAGGGAAGGAGAGAAGAGGCCGTGGTAAAATAGAAAAGGGAGCATAGAATTCCACAGACCCAAAGCTCAAGATCAATTTGAGGTCTCCACACAAGCCCTAGAATGAAGGTCTTCCAAAGATGGGGTGAGAAGGTGAATGGAGCAAAATTCAGTGCTTGAAAAGGAAACAGTAATTTTAGCCTGAGATGGTTTTCCTATTTCTAGAGCATCC
Organism: Tarsius wallacei; assembly: GCA_963574415.1. Taxonomy (NCBI): domain Eukaryota; kingdom Metazoa; phylum Chordata; class Mammalia; order Primates; family Tarsiidae; genus Tarsius; species Tarsius wallacei. The sequence continues at coordinate 12,234 of CAUYQG010221673.1, forward strand.
TAACCCCTCATTCCCTTTGTATATTAAGATGGGGAGAAGAAAGCCTTGAGATAGGAAACAAGCTACCCAAGGTCACCCAACCATAAGCACAGGGGCCCTGTGAGTTCCAGTCTAGACCAACTCCACACCAGACCACGTGTCTGCTCCCTCTCCCTCCTCTCTTCTCAGGGCCTTATACATACAGGACAGTGAGGACGTGTTCAGGGCAGACACTGGAAATGCAGCTCCAGGCCTGAGATGGAGCAAGAAGGGCAGGCAAGAAGCCGTGACATGCTGCCAGATGCTGCGTCATCTCTTCCCATGAGAAAGGCCACTCGGGCACTCACACAGCAGGGTGCGCTGAGGAGTGGTCCCACGGGAAATGGAAACAGGCCACACCAACCTTCCCACAGCCACTAATGGTGACCTCAACCCGCTTTAAGATCCGCAACTACCCAGCTTCCCTCCAACTCCTTAGAGGCAGAGCTCTGTGCCACGTGAACCTCCTCCAGGCTCTCCAGCCCAGGGCCTAGAACCAGGCCAGGGCCAGGCGTCACTCACCTTGGGCCGTGCTGGGGAGGGCCGAGGCCGCTTCTTCACTTCAATCCAGTTCTCGGAATCCAGGTCAGGCAGGCTGGCAGACAGGCCCTTGGGCAGTGTCTTTAGGTTGCTGACCTCCTCTGTTTTGGTTGGCACTGGGGTGACTGCACGCGGAGAGCCAGGTGCCGACTCTGGAGGTGGAAAGGTTAGATTCTCAGCCCTCCAGTCCTCCACCTGAGGCCAGTCTTGAGGAGGACTGCCGGTAGACGACAAGGGCAGCATGGAGCAGCCGCACACTGGCAGGTACCCACCTGTCTCCTTTTGGTAGTGCTGGCGGGGTACAAACTCAGGGCAGTTGAGGAGCTGGGAGAAATCGGTCTGTGAATAATCCACTATTGGGGGACCAGGAAGAGGCCACTTCTCAGGCTCCTCCCTTCTACGAACTTTCTCATCAACAATCTCCACCACCTGGCTGTCTTTCAGGGCCTGTGGAGGGGAAGGAGGGAGGGAGAATGAAGAAAGAAGACTGGGACAGATTGGGCTCCCATGAGCATGGGCATAAGTGCAACGCTAGCCACAGTCTCAGGAAAATGGAGCCATCTTCCATAACTGGCAGACACAGGAGATGTTCAAATCTGCAGCTGGTACCCACAAAAAAAAACAACAAAAAAAAAACACCTATCGTTCATGCCTGGAATCCCAGCACTTTAGGAGGCAGAGGTGAGAGGATTGCCTGAGTCCAGGGGCTCAAGACCAGCCTGGGTAACTTGACAAGACCTGGTCTCTACAATAAACCCCAAAATTAGCTCGGTGTGGTGGCACACACCTATGGTTCCAACTACTTGGAAGGTTGAGGTGGAGGGATCACCTGAGCCCAGCAAGTAGAGGCTGCAGTGGCCATGAGTGTGCCACTGCACTCTAGCCTAGGACACAGAGTAAGACTCCTACTCAAAAAAAAAAAAAACAAAAATTAAGTGAAAGAGGAAAAACTTTCCACACATGATAATACCCCCTGTTGGTGAGGCTGGGGAGAGAGGTAACTGCAGCGCTAACACAGATTGTGTATTAGAGAAAACATGAACAACCAAAATGTCCATCTACAGGGCAGCAGACAAAAAGTCCTTGGGACATCTACACAGCAGTGTAGTCTGCAACTGTTCGTAGGAGTGAGGGCTAGCGTTCTATTATACACTGCTCCATGCAGTTAGCTTCTAGATACATTATGTGAAAACAAAAAGAACTGAAGAAATACATATGTTGTATATTATCATTTACCTAAGAAAGAGGAAGGATACAAGTACACAGAGGCAACTGCTTTTTTTTTTCTCCCCAAAAGCTTGCCTCTGGGGAAGAAAGGGTAGAAGTGACAGAAAGTCACGTTAAACGTCTATGAATATATCACATTGAGGCTTTGGAACCATGGACATGTTTTACACAATGTAAAACACATTAGAAAATTACAGTGGTCAGAAAGCATTCCCAACCCAACAGCAAAATAAAACAAATATATATCAAGCTAAAGGCATAACCACACAAAGGTTATTTCAAATGACTTACAAATACAATGATTTTACTGCATACATTGAAATAAAAACACCCTGTTTTCGGTGGTTGTGGAAGTATTATTTTACAAAAATAATGTAGATATGCCATGGAATTAAATTTTTGCTATGGGAGAATGGAATAAGTACAAATAAAAGACCCACAGTGTTAAGTAAAGACCCTGTAATGAATTTTAATAGACAGTATTAGTATAATCTCGTGACATAGCTTATCATACCAACAAAACAAAAGAAACAATGCTCTAGAAGGAACTACCAACCAAGTGGCAACAAACACTCGTAGTAGGTTATCTAAATACCATTTCCCAAAAGAAAGGAGTTAGAGTGCCTTTAAAAAGTGGCCAAAGCCAGGCTCGGTGGCTCAGCCTGTAATCATGTGCCTTTGGGTGGCTGAGGTGAGTGAATTGCCTGAGCCCGTGGGTTCGAGACCCGCCTGGGCAACTTGGCGAGACCTCATCTCTACAATGAATCAAAAATTAGCCGGGTGTGGTAGCACACGCCTGTAGTTCTGGCTACTTGGAAGACTGAGGCGGAAGGATCGCTGGAGCCCAACAGGTCGAGGCTGCGGAGGCCGGGAGCGGCCACTGCACTCCAGTCTGGGTGACAGTGAGACTCCAACTCAAAAAGAAAAAAAAAAAAAGCGGCCAATTCCAGACCTGGAAATGTATAAGATGAACTAGGGTCCCATCAGCCAAAGATGGGACGATTTGATCTAACACATTAATTGCAATGGGATGAAATAAACATGTTTGAATCCATAAGGTTATAACAATGAATGATACCAAACAAAAAAACAACCCAAAATCTCACTGGTGACCTTTGAAGGTTATTAGGGATCAACTAATAATTCTGCAAACTGGCTAACAGAGGAAAAAAGATCAAACATTCACCTGCTCTTCCTACATACACTATATCACTTGGTATCTGAATCACCGATGGGACAAAGTTAATCCTCAAAGAGATATCCCAACTAGTAAATGAGGGTGGGAAAGCAGCTGGCCACACCTTGGGACTTCAGCAGAAGTCATCAGAGGGGGACTCTTCCAGGGCATTCTGCCAGCTCCTTAGTAAGGACCCTTCTCTTCCCTACATCCCAGCCCCAGGGAGGAAGACATACCATAAAGATGAGGGAAATGTCAGTGGTAAGAGCCTGCACTCGGTGGAAGGAGGCAATAAGGGTGATGGGCAGGAAGCCATCCGCATCCATCTTCCGTCGCAGAAAAAAGTCTCGCTCTAAATTGTCCACGCTGAAGTAGTACTCACTAAGTGAAGGAAAGAGGGAGATTCACCCAGGGACTCCTGCATCACGGCCAACGTACCTCCCGTTCTGCCGCACACCCCAGCAACCTCGCACAGCCTATGCCCCTGCCTGGCCCTATCCTACATGCAAACAGTGCTAAGGGCTGAAAAGGAACCATGTCATCCCTTCACGGCCCCCCATCTCTCCTGGGTCAAATCACTCCCTTTGCCCTCTGCCTCTTGGCATGCCTGGCAAACTCCTCGCCCTCCTTCAAAACCCAGTCCAAATATTGTTGGTCACTTTCCCTTTGCTCCTAAAACACCTGTAACGGCCGACTGCAACTCTATCTCCTTGTAAGGCTTCCCTCTGGACTGAGACGACAGATCCCAGGGGTTAAGAGCAAAGGTTCCGCAATGAGACAGGAACGAATTCCAATCTGTGCTTTGTTACTCAATAGCCAGGAGATTCTATGCAAGTTACTGGGCTTGTTTGCTTGTCTATGAAATGAGGATAAAAGCTCCAGCTCATAGGAATTCAGCAGGATTCAACACTGAGCCTGGCCAACAGTGAGGACCCAATAAACACTTGCCAGCATTCTGTCAGTGCTGTCGTTACAAACGGAAGCAGAGAGGCAGATTCTGAATATTTCCCCTCCTTTTGTCAGTGGTAGCCTCCAACTTTCTTAGGGTAAATACCGGCTGCTTAAACAGTAACTTCATGAGAGCTAGCTTAAAGGGCGAGAGGAAAAGTGATCACCACAGCTTCAGTCGGAGGCTGCAGCTGCTGCCAACACCACAAGGGCCTGCCTGTCCAGCCCTGTTCTGCCCAGCCACGATCCCGGCAACCCCGACCGCCTGCTCGTCACCCACAGGAAGAAGGCTCCATGTGCTTACATCTGGCGCTTGATGTAGTCTTTGAGCAGCTCCTGGTCCACACTGTACAGCTCGGTGCTGCTGACATTGTCAAAGTAGTAGGTGATATTGTTCATGTACTTGGGGGTGCGAGGCCCCTCTGTACCATCAAACTTCCGGTAGCCAAACTGGTAGTCAAAATGGGCTACGGGGGAAAACGGGTGCCATGAGGGAAAGAAGACACCTGCCCGCCACCCCCTCCACACTCCCGCGGACCTCCCGGAGCCCAAAGGGGCCTCACGTACTTCGAGTGCCACCCCGGCCGCGTCCCCGGCCGCGACCGCGCCCCCGTCCACGGCCACGGAAGGAAGCCCGAGCCCCACCAGCCCCATCACTCTTCACACTCGATGTCTCATCCTGGTCGTGCCAGGCGGGCTCCGGTTTGGTCTCTGGTTGCCAGGCTGGGGTGGGGGGGGCCACGGGCACGGGCACATAGGAGGCAGGCTCAGACCCTGTGGGGATAGGGAGCACTGGGTCAGGCTGAGGGTGTCCCCCACGCCAGGCCCTCTGTCGGGGGGAGTGTATACCTTTGATCTCCCCGCGGCTGGCAGGAATATGCCTCGGCTCCTGCGGGCGCGTGGGGCGTGAGGCCAGCTTGTCTCTGGGTACTTCAGGCTTCATGTCTATTTGTAACGGAACCCACTTGTGTTTGTTCCCTGGGAGACAGCACGGGCACGTGAGGAAGGCTCAAGGGAGACACCCCGCCCAGCCAGCCCTGCCACCTCTTCTTCCCTTGCCCTGGGCTTGGGCCCAAATTACAGCCTGGTGACCTTGACAAATCCCTTTCTCACACCAGGGCCTCTTTCTCGTCTCTGAAGTAAGGAGGCCAGTGGCCCTTGGCATGATAGAGACTCCTGGTTAACTCCCTAGACTGATTTCTCTATGGCCAGAGAATCCCCTTCTGGAGGCGAACACATGGCTGCCCAGAGTAACGATTACACCTTCCAGACTCCACAGACACGTGCCAATGCACTGCCTGTGAGGGCTGAGTAAAAGCAACCAGCTCCAGGTTGAGCCCCCAAAATGGAAGGCTTCACCGCCCCCTTCCCTGCTAGCTGGAAGAAGCAGAAACAGGGCAAAAGGACAAAAGGGACGCCACATGAGGCCTGGACCACTACCCCAACCTGTGACACGAGAGGAGAAACCTTTATCTTGTCTGAACCACAGTGGCTCTGGACCATCCCAATCATTTCAGCAGGTTGGCAGACAGACGTTGAAGGGAAGACTGCGGTCCCACTGGCCTACAGCTTCTACGAGCTTTTCAGGGGCACCTGACCTCCCTCCAGCAGCCCCTGGACTCTGACATGTCACGGTTCTTTTGTCCCACCTCCATAGTCCCGCGCCCGGCACGCACCTTTCTTCTTCTGCCCGCCTCGCTGGCAGTCCTCATCCCCATTCTTTTCTTCCCCCGACTCGTCAGACTTGGTTTTCGGGCTCTCCTTACTATCGCTCCCCTCTTTCTCCTGTTCCTTCATGTCCTTCTTGGGTGGCAGCTTACGGGCAGGCTGGGGCTTGTGGGACTGCGGCTGTGGCAGGAAGTCAGGTCACAGGGAGGTGAAGTGCATGTGAAAGTCTCAAGACGCAAGAGAGAGGGCGCTCCCATCATTAGAAACACAGGGACCGTGCGTGGTGGCTCACACCTGTAATCCTAGCACTTTGGGAGGCCAAGGCAAGAGGGTTGCCTGAGCCCATGAGTTCAAGAATAGCCTGGGCAACTTGGGAGACCTCATTACTACAATAAATCAAAAAATTAGCCAGGCGTGGTAGCATGTGCCTGTAGTTCCGGCTACTTGGAAGGCTGAGGCAGAAGGATCTCCTGACCCCAGCAGGTCGAGACTACAGTGGCTGTGAGCGTGCCACTGTACTCCAGCCTGGGCAACAGAGTGAGACTTCAACTCAAAGGAAGCAAAAAAAGCTGGGCTCGGTGGCTCAGCCTGTAATCCTGTGCTTTGGGAGGCTGAGGTGAGAAGACTGCCTGAGCCCGTGGGTTCAAGACCCGCCTGGGCAACTTGGCGAGACCTCATCTCTACAATAAATTAAAAAAAAAATTAGCCGGGAGTGGTAGTGCGTGCCTGTAGTTCCAGCTACTTGGAAGGCTGAGGCGGAAGGATCGCTGGAGTCCAGCAGGTCGAGGCTGCAGTGGCTGGGAGCAGACAGAGTGAGACTCCGACTCAAAAAAAAAAGAAACACAGACAGGAGCTGCAGTAGGCGGAGGCAGGCTGTACTGCATGTGTCTTTCACACCCGAGATACTTTCATGGGGAAGCATGGTCAGACAGGCCAGGAGGCGGGAGAGGCAATTTGTTACTCTAGCTAAGTAACAGAGACAACATTCAGGACAAAGGTACAGGGGCCAAGTGTTTACTCCCTGCAACAGGGCCATGTGGTCCAAGCAGTTTGTGGGACAGAGTGACGCCGGCCCCTGGCCTGTCGACAACAGCCCTGTCTGAGAACTGCAGGGGGTCACAGCCAGTGTGTAAGGGATCTAGGCCACTGGCCTGGAACAGAAATGCCAGGAAGGAGAAAGCCGACCAGAAGCCCCTTCTACTCCCGCCCTTGCTAGGGACCAGGAGAGCTTTATAAGCATCCTTAAAAATGTGGTCTGGAGGTCAGTATTCGGCCTAAGAACCACTCTCCATTTTACTCACAGGAAACCCAAGTGCAGTGATGGGGAATACAGGCTTTGGTGTGATAAAACACACCCAACTTCTTATCCCCACTCAACCATCAAGGGCTAGTAATTAATCTCTCCTAGTCTCAGTAGCTTCATCTGTAAAATGGGAATTTTGAAAGCAACTATCTCAGAGTCATTGTTAGTCATGGACAATATTGATTTCTTTGAGCAGTGTTTTGTAGTTTTCATTGTAACAGTCTTTCACTTCTCTAGTTAGGAAGATGTCAAGGTATTTCATTTATTTTGTGGTTATTGTGAATGGGATTGTGCTTTTTGTTTGTTTATTGCTGGTGTATAGGAATGCAACTGTCTTTTGCACAAATCTTAAGTTTAAAATATATGGGGCTGTTGTCCAGAAAGTCCTCTAAAAGAAATGTATCCTAATAAAATAACAACCAGACTTTAATAAACAAAGCTGTTTATCACATTATTTGTCAAAGCAAAAACAAGACAAAACAAAAAAACACATGGATATCCATTAACAAGGAAAATGTGTGGATATGGAATATTAAATGTTTTCTAAAATGAATAAGTTAAATATCTATTGACCTAGAAGATTGTCAATAATGTATTATCATGTAAGAAAGATACCAAATGATAATAACAACTCCAAATCCCTTATATCAACCTTTTTATTTTTTAATGTAGAAAGATGCAACCAGAAAAACACCAGACTGGTATATTCTTCACTTCTGTGGGAGACAGAGATGTGATTAACATTTTCTTTACTTGATTATATATTGTTTTGTCAGTTTAAGTGTCAGTGATAGGCAGTACTATTTCACAACAATACAAGATTTCATCTGACAAAAAGGTTTTTTATTTTTTAAAAAGTGAACAAGTAAAAATATTATTTCTCTCCTTGGAAAACCTGGTGCCAAATTCTTTAAGAGTTGTACAGTCTTGTATAGTGTCCTGCCCACGGTCAACCTGAGAGACAGCTGAGTCTATTTAGGTAAGGGAGTGGGACTTAGATCTGATTTAGTGACATGAGAACCTAGAGCTATTAGTCTTGGGTTATTGTAACTTTACTTTTATTTTCCCTAAGATGGAGTCCCTCTTGCACTGACTTTCCTAGTAACTCTCCTGTCACTTAATCCACTGAGATTTAAGATGGCTTCAACCAAACAATTTTACAGAAGTTTTTAACTGTCTTTTGAATTTGAGTTATTGGTATGCTTTTTAGAGATTAAAAAAAGAATTAGACTTGGAGGGGCCAAGAATTCAAGTTTAAGTTGAACATCCTAGTACCATCTTTGTGACCTTGTGAATAAATAACTACTAGTCTTAGATATGTCTGTTACAGAATGAGGACAGAAATACTTCTTCAGCAGATCTCACCTATGGTAGTAATAAAAGGCTTACATAATGGATAAGGGTTATAAAAATACTTTACAATTTTTCCAAATTCTAAATACTATAATTCATCTCATTTCTCTGATAATTTGTCAGATAAGTTATCAATTTCTATGATTGCTTTTTTTAAAGTTACTTCCTTCCTGTGAGTTGCCTAGTAGGAAATAGTGTTTGCCTTTTGGTCTTTCTGCTTCCAGTACTTGTGTAGGAGGGCAGAGTTCAGGACGGTGGTGTCAGGAAAAACTCTACAGACCCACAGAGGAGAATATCAGGCTTTTTGCCTATTGTGTGAGCATTCAGTGTTCCCTTGGTCTCTTCTATTACTGCAGTCAAAAAGCCTGTGATAAAAGCAAAACTACCAATTCATCAGTTCTGGCTTTAAGTTTTTACTTAGATGTGCAATCTGTTTTGTTTTGTTTTGTTTTCTTTGTCCCATCTTTGGTTAAGTATCCTAGCTTCTATAATTGCTTCCTCTTTTTTTCTTCAATAGATGCAAAATTGGTCTTTATATGCTTTTCTTTCCATATATGAGAATTGATGTTAAAGCATTTTCCTTTAAAAATTTTCCATCTAACTTTTTAAAAATTTAGATTCAAGCCGGGCTCGGTGGCTCAGCCTGTAATCCCAGCACTTTGGGAGGCTGAGGTGAGTGGATTGCCTGAGCCTGCGGGTTCGAGACCTGCCTGGGCAAGCAAGACCTGATCTCTACAATAAATAAAAAAATTAGCCGGGCGTGGTAGCGCACGCCTGTAGTTCCAGCTACTTGGAAGGCTGAGGCGGAAGGATCGCCGGAGCCCAGCAGGTCGAGGCTGCGGTGGCCGGGAGCGGCCACTGCACTCCATTCTGGGTTACAACTTGAGACTCCAAAAAAAAAAAAAAAAAAAAAAAAATTTAGATTCAAAGGTAGACGTGCAAGTTTGTTACATGGGCATAGTGCTTGATGGTGAGGTTTGGGCTTCTAGTAAAACTGTCACCCAAATCGTGAGTGTGGTACCCAATAGGTAGTTTT
>CAUYQG010221678.1:0-22704 GCA_963574415.1 Tarsius wallacei
GGGGGGTCAATAGGAAGTTAGAAAGAGAGAAGAGTGAGAGGGAAAACAGACATACATACCAACTAACAGGTGAAAAAGAGACACAAGGCCGGAGAGAAGTGAATAAAAACACGCAAGGAAAATTCCCTAAAGAATACTGGTAGCTATACAAAGGCAGACCAAAAAAATCATGACTTTTGATGTGTTTTGCCTAACACAAACAGATAGTGTAAGTCAATAAGTAAACAGACGTGAGCAAAACAAACAATCAAAGTGATAAAATCAAGAGTCAAAGAAAGAAATCAGACTAGCTCTGGGATCTTTCCTGAGTATCTAAAGTCTGTTCATCTCTGCTCTCTGGCCTCTCCCCTTACTTTCATTGCAGACAGCTACATTTACTGCAGCTTGGGTTTCTTCTTTTGCCCTGCTTCCTGGGAAGTCTGCTACACTTAGTTCCCTTTGTCTGCTTCATCATACGGGAGGGGCTTTGTCTTCTGTTTAGCGATGTTACCTTGGGAACCGAGATGGAGGCTGCTGTTAGGTGGGTGGGGCAATGCAAGTCTCTGCCTGGTGAATGGCCGAGGTGGCAGTTTCACTTTCGCGGATCCTTTCTCTCTGCTCGTTTGGGTCCCTGGGCAGTCTACTATGATGGACTGTGGTGACGTAGGAGGCACCGGGGATCAGCTGCACAGCTGGGTGCTGGATCCAGAGCACTATCAGCGGGCTGCGGTGGAGGAGGGGGTTGGGAGTTCCCTCCTCTGGAGCTGAGAGCCTCTGATCAGAACCTCCTAATGATATGCTGTTCCTTTACATGAACATGGGGACGCGCTGAGTGCCTCAGCCAGGGTGAGCCCAGAGCTCCAGAGCTCCAAAACTCCAAAGGGCAGGCTGTGAGCAGCGAAAGTGGCCCTGGATCGCTCACAGGGTATTTCAGCCAGAAATGGAATCGGTTTCTCTGAGGGGCAGGTGCCCAGAGCCTCCCAGGGTGACCGTTGGCTTGGTCTGGGTGAGACAGTGTAGCCAGGGAGGGAACCAAGACCTGAGACTTCCCTCGTGCGCGGCAGCATGAGGGCGCAATATCCGGCCCTGCGTGGGACGGAGGGTTTCCGGGCCTCGGACCAATGAGGCTGGCGGTAGGCAGGGGGGTGAGGGAAGGAAAGCGAGAGTCTTTTTGGGAACTCACATTCGGAGAATCTCACAATTCTACCTATCCTGTCGCCATCTTATCGAAACTCTCAGTTAGATTAATTTTAAACCAAAAAAATCATTGTTAAGGTTAGAAATGGTTACTCCATTATGAAAAAGAATCTTCCTTTCAAAGGAAGATAGTTATTTAAAATTTGTGTGAGCCTAATAAAATAACCATACATATATACTCAAAAATAATAAAACTTTAGGAATTTTTTTTTTTAAATCCACCCTCATGGTGGTTAATTTTATGCATCAACTTGATTGGAACACTGGGTGGCCAGATGCTTGGTCAAACATTATTCTGGTGTGTCTGTGAGGTTGTTTCTGCATGAGATGAACATTTTAGTTGGTAGACTGAGTAAAGCAGATGCTTCCAATAACGTGGGTGCACCTGATCCAATCAATTTAAGACCTAACAAAAAAAGGATGAAATGAGAGTGAATTCTCCCTTCCTGACTGCCTTCAAGCTGGGACTTTTAATTTTCCTGTCTTTGGACTCAACAAAGACATTGGCTCTACCAAGCATGATTGCCAGCCTTCAGGCGGGTCCTACACCATGAGCCATCCTGGTTCTCAGACCCTTGAGCTCAGACTAGAACTAAACTATCAGCCCTCCCAGGACTGCAAATTACCAACTGTAGACCTTGGTACTTGTCAGTCTTCAAAATTGTGTGAAGAAATTTCTTATTCTCTCTCTCTCTCTCTCTCTCTCTCTCTATATATATATATATATATATTTACATGCAAACACATATTTATATATGTATGTATATGTACACACACATATATGCTATGTATTCAAGGCATATTTGTGTCTGTGTGTGCGTGCATATATATGAACACATATATACATCCTGTTGCCTCTGTTTCTCTAGAGAATCCAGCTTAACACAACCCCCACAATGAATTATTCCAATAAGCATTTATTAATTATCAATAGGTCAGGCTGACAAAAATCAGTAAAGAACCAATTTTTAAAACTTAAACATTCTAATGGATACATATCCATCTTCAAATACAATATTCTGAGAAAACATATTCTTCTCAAACACATACAACATTACTATTACTATTCTGCATTTAGTCACATACTAGTATGTAAGAAAATCTTAGTGTTGTCAAATAATCAGCATCATAAACACTATACAATCTTTGACTTCATGCAATTAGGTTGGAAGTCAATTACAAATAATTTGTTTAAATTCAATTCATCTGAAAAATTTAAAAGCACAATAAAACAATTCTCATGAATCTTATGGATCTATGCATCAAAGAAAACAAATTAAAACATTTAAATGTACTCACATATGTATACAAAGATGTCTGCACAAGATTTGACTGTATTAGTGTTTGTTCCAGAGAAAGCTTGGAAATAAAATCAATGTTCATCATAAAGAAGGAACTGTTTCAGTGAAGTATTGTATAACCAGAAAATAGTTTGCTATAGCCATTAGTGCTATTTAAAGGAAGAAGTTGCTCATTGTTGATAAGAGCATTCTTAGGAGAAACAAGCTACGTACAGAAAAGTATGTATAGTATGCACTCATTTTAATTTAAAATATATATATTTGCATAAAATATATATTTATAAGAAGTTAAATAAATTTTTATTAGGAACTACTTCAGATGGAGAATTAGACATCTGGGCTCACATACTCTTTGGTATTGTCTAATTTTATTTTTTCACTTCCTCTATACATTTACAATTTTAAAAATCCTAACTAAAATGTAGAATGAGTCGAAGAACTCCTGCCTAAAGTAATCTCTTCTGGAACAGTGTCAAAGAGCTCTGGAACTCTTCCACAAGAAACTCTTTCCTTTGGTTTTAGCCATTGGCATATGCAGTAGAATATTTTTCAACAGAATACATCCTCTGATAGTGTACCATTTGATGTCACCAGTACGAAATATTTTAAATTGTGAATGAATTTCTCAAACCGTACTTCTCTGACACTGGGTGCCCAGGGAAAGGAAAGGAAAAAGGTGAGTCAAGGACACTCAGGTAATACTTCCTGTGTCACGGTGTTACTCTGACAAAATTCCATTCTCCGAAAGATTTTAATTTTTAAAACTTTTTCTGTAGTCTCTGTCTCTGCAGATAAAAGTCCCAAGCTTAGCTGTAATATCTGGTCTGAAGGGGAAAAATATTGAGATTCAGGGGAAAGTGAATGGAATTTGATGAAAGCAATGCTTAGTAGGCCTCAGATGTAAAAGATTCAAATCCACGTACACATAATTTTCTTATTTCTGCATGATTTTAATTTTATTGTAGTCATCACCTTTGAACACTCATTATTTTGGAGAAGCAATCACAGAAATCTGAAAAATCAAGGTCTGATGAGAATCTTTAAATTACCCACATTCCAGAAGCCCACTCTTAAAAGCATTTTAAATATAATGGTCCAAATTCTGCATTTCTTCTCTACTGAGATATTGCATATATTAAAAACAAAAGGAGAGCGTTAAATAAAAAGTAATTGGGTTAAAAGAAGTCACTGTTTGGTGAGTTAAAATGACACACAAACACATTAAGAAGAAAAGCAAAGAAATTATAGAAATCATAGAACCTAAAAAAAAGGAATTCTAGGGTTAAAAAAGAAAAAAGAAATCATAGCACCTGTTAGTTTAATTTAGAGTAATTATTTCACTTTTGCCTATATAATATTAGCATTAATTAATTTAATTAATGAATTTAATGTTATGTATTTACTTACAGCATGTGAGTGGTTTCATTTTCTTATATTTAGATAACTAGCTAGCTAATAGCTAGGTGTCTGAATGCCTCTTTCTAAGTTACTTGTCTTTTCTCTTTAATTTTAACATGAACTTTATATGTATTTTGTTGACTCCTTTTCCAAATCTCTAGATGTTAAAGTGGTTCAGATCTTAGTGGTGGATCGGCTTTACTTTTCTTGTCAGGTGTAGGCATTCTCAGGGCTTTGAACATCCTTTTTATGCTGAGCATTCACAAATTGACATCTCTACGTCAGAACTTTAACCTCAAGACTTGCCATATCTAACTGCCTACTTCACATCTCCCCATCCCAAAACTAGACCTTTTACTTTGTTCTCAAAACAGGTTTCCTCCTGCAGTATTCCACCATTTCAGAAATTGGCAACACCATACGCCCCATATTTCAAACTAGAAATGTAAAGGACTCAGTCTTGATACAGTCTTTTCTCAACGACTCTTCATCCTTCACATCTAACTCTTTAGAACAGGCTGTGTGTCCCGTCTGAGAATTATATAGACTTAGTAAATAAAGACTAGTTCTTAAATAACCTGCAATTATCCACTTTTTTTTGCAATCTGTTTCGGTTACTTTGCAGAACAGCTGGAGCCTGCAAAGTCAATGCTGCAATAAGTACCATACTCTGCCAGAATTACTATTCTTTTCTTCATCACCAGGAAGGTGTTTCTTAAAAATATCCACATGAAGCTATACCAAGTAACTAAGTTAAATGGTGTCTTTGTTTTAGGAAAAACTACAAGACTAATATAGGCAATTGTCATTATTTTCTTATATAATCTTTATAACTACACTCCTAGGTAGATATTTTAGATCCCATTTTATACACCTGAAATTTGGGACTCAAAGTAGTAACTTCTTTTAAAAGTTTGATGCCTGACTGTAAGTTTCTCCACAATATTATACTATTTCCCTTAAGAACCTACTGGAGAATCAATAAAAATTCAAAAATATCCTTTTCTTAAACATCACCCAGGTGAGCCAAGGTCTAAATCTTCTGTGGAGTACCATATGCATTCCCACCAAAGCTTTTACAACTTTAACTACAGTTATGCTTCAGTGACCTACCTGTTCATCTAAAACCTACACATCTGCTTTCACACAAAGCAATTTGGATGTTAATAAGAGTAAGAACTGTTCTCATCATAGCCTCTGACATCTCAAGCTACTTTCCCATCTCCCTTGAATTTATAAAATTCAAAATGTCAGTCTCCACATCTCCAGTATAATTTTAGGTGTAATGGAACATTTACAGAAGGTAACTTTGCCACAGTGGTAAGATATTTTTGTTAAATACTGCTATTTTATAGCAAGAAAAAAAGTATTAACACCCAAGTATGTAGCCAGAAATTGTATGGTCCTAAGGAAAATGTTGAGAAATAGGTTTATTACTTTTTGCTAAATGCAAACCAACAGATTTCATATTTCTGTGAAATGCTGGGTAGTGAGAGTATTATCTACCAAGAATGAGAAAGAAAATAAAGGCAAATGAGTTGAGAAGGAGAGGGGCGGGAAAAAGATAAGATATTTCTTTCTGATCTAAGTTGTTTTCCATTGTTTTTGTTATTTTACCTTGTATATTGGGGCAAAGTTACCTAAACATCCCCAAATAATAGCTTGAGTCTTTAAAAAAGAAAAAAAAAACTATGTATTTTCTAGATGTATTTCTTCTCATTTTTTCCTTAGAAGTTCTGATTTGGTGATTTGGTCATCTGAAATGAGACTTGGAGAACCTGCATCTTTTAACAAGTATGCTAAGTGATTATTGCCAAAAAGACAATTGTGAAATATTTAGTAGACTATTTAGGAGCTAGGTAATTAACATTTAATAATTGGTTGTTACTGCAAGGATAAAGAATTGTGCTGGAATAGCTATTTAAATACAGCATTTATTAAAAGAATAAAATTTAGCACATTAGAGCTTTCTAATGAAAAACTTTAAGCATGTTTTGCTGAATTGACATTTTTTAATTAATTTGGCATTAGCATTATAGCCACAGAACGACTTTTGAGTTAACTTTTTGAAAACCTTCAAATCATAAGCTTTAAAAATTATCTTTGAGCTCTATAAAACTTTAGGTAAACACTATTAAAATATCCATGGAAGCATACCAATATCCAGAAAATATCAAAACTCTTACAAATAAACAGCAACAACAAAGATATTCTAACCTAATCAAAAAAAGAGGACAGATAGATCCATTTCCAAAAAGAGGAAATTCAAATGAGTAATAAAAATAACTAGATGTTTGAGCTCATTAGTAATCACGGTGATGTAAATCAAGACAAAATGAAGTTCCATTGTTCACTTATTAGCTTGGCAACATTTAAAATAATAATACCAGCCAGGCTCAGTGGCTCAGCCTGTAATCCCAGCAGTTTGGGAGGCCAAGGTAAGTGGATTGCCTGAGCCCGCGGGTTCGAGACCAGTCCTGGCAACTTGGTGAGATCGCATCTCCACAGTAAATAATTTTTAAAAATTACCTGGGCATGGTAGCGCATGCCTGTTGTTCCGGCTCCTTGGAAGGCTGAGGCAGAAGGGTCGCTGGAGCCCAGCAGGTCGAGGCTGCGGTGGCTGTGAGTGTGCCAGTGTACTCCAGCCTGGGCGATGGAGTGAGACTCTGACTCAAAAAAATAAAAAATAAAATAATAATGCCAAGTGGACAAGGATGTAAGGAAGAGTACACTTGTTCCACAAATCCCCAGAACTATTTGATGATATTTAGTAAAGTTAGGGTGACTATAAAATTTATGGTCCAAACCGAAACTTTTTTTTAGAATAAAACAGAGTACTAAAATATTTTAAATTATATAATATTAAACATATCTATTTAGTGACTGTCAAATTATTTTTACTATATTGATAAAGCTATAAAATAGTTCTCTTCAAGTTGTTTTTTGGAAATAAAGTTCTTCAAAAATTTAAGACCATAATTACATACCTTGAAGCAAAATAGAAAAATAACTTATTTATATTAACTAGTTAAATATTAAAACCAGCAAAAATAATATTCCAGATCATATGTATATACATTAATTAGTATCTTAGCCATAATTATTCATGGTTCTTTTCTGAAAAATATATTTCTTGTAATGTTTTATTAATTTTTTTAATAAGAGACTTGCAAGCTTTTCCAAAGTTGATTCACATTATCATCAATAAAAAAGTTATCAGCAATGTTTGGCTTTTTATCATATTGTCAAATGTTTTATTTCTAGCAGGATAAACTTTCAAAAGCTTTATTTTGGTTTCAATAATTGGATACAATATGGAACAATTTTTCAAACTAATTTTCTGTGTGAAACATCCAAATAACATTATTCAACTGTTTTGAAACTTATTGTTACTAATGGAGCTAGCATACTAACACAATTCATAAGTGCAAAAATGTAGAATTAAAAAACAAACACAGTTGATTTCTTTAAAAAAAACAATAATTTGATCTAAATGAAAAGCCATTCTTCTCAGAATAATATGCCTACACAGTTTTTCCAATTTCACATATTAAACATCATCATCAGGTACAGTTCTTAATGTAACTATTTACTTTTGAAATAACAGCAGTGTTTAAACATGTATTTTCATTTTTAAGTCATTACTGCTGAAACAGATTTAAAAAAAATAAAAATAAAACAGTCATTACTAAGGAACCCAATAAATAAATGCATGTAGGTGTATGAGAGATAACAAAACCAATTAACTACTTTCTACGTGCTCAGCTTTTATTTCTTACACATAATTCCCATTTATCTAACTTATTATTTCCTTAGTTTTCCCCAAAATCATTGTATAATGCCCTGCCAGTTTCATGTAAGTGGGTAGCATAAAAAATACTTTCTCCACCACCATGCAAGATTGGAAAAAGTTAGTCATCCCTAACCACTACTGATCCAGTGCCCAGTGTTTTATCATCAAGCACTCTGCATGCTGTCCTTGAAAGGGAAGCATTATCCATGTTTTACATGGGTCAGTAAAAAAATGGTAATTTTCTTATTGAACCCCCTATTGAAGTCACAACTCCACTAACATTTCATTTTTCTCACATGCTGGTAGAGCTATGACAAGAGCTGAACGTATTATGCAAAATGAACAGTTAACAAACCCATGCTGGCTTTAGCCAGTGAAACTTCTAATGCTTTACTAAAAATGGAAAATCCAGGATATATGATAATCCAGTCAGGATGTGAGGACAACAGTAGTAAGGTGGCACTCCGGGTAGCAAATGAGGATGCTTGGCTCCCTCAAAGTTAAAACAGTACCCTCTGCAGTCCTGTTATCCTTCTTCTAGTATACTCATTAGAAACTCAGTGCAATGACATGGATTAAAAGAAAAATAATGATGATAATAAAAGAAAAAAAAAACTTGTCTGCTTGTGTACCTTATAGGCATAGAGAAGGGTGTTTATTGTAGCATTTTGATAAACACAGTATGAAACATGATAGAATTCAGTAGAATGGGTCTAGCATATCAAAAATAGTAGCTCTCAACAAGACTGTTAAGTGGGAAAAAAATTGTGAAATAATACACCCCTCATTATAATAGTCACATAAATATTAAAAATCCGCAAAACACTGATAAATGTTATTT
Source organism: Tarsius wallacei (assembly GCA_963574415.1). Lineage (NCBI taxonomy): Eukaryota > Metazoa > Chordata > Mammalia > Primates > Tarsiidae > Tarsius > Tarsius wallacei. The sequence continues at coordinate 8,510 of CAUYQG010221678.1, forward strand.
ATAAGTATATATTCTAATGAATTTATGAAAACATAAAGTTGAATACCAAGTTCATCATAATGGCACTCTGGACAGGGAGAAAATGAACTGAAGACATCCGTTCCAGTTATACCGAATGTAATGCAAATAGAACCAGGTGGGCATTAATAGTCATTGCTGGGTGGGGTTAAATAGATATTTATTACATTATTTTGTATTAATTTTTTTTCAAATTTTACTCAAAAACAAAATAATTTATGATGAACAATATCTTACTTGCAATCACCTTGTCACGTAACTACTTTGTTTAAAAAATTCCCTGCCATCATTGCCACGTCCAATAAATTTTTTAAAAAATGAAATTGAAAAAGTGGCACATATAAAAAAGTTTTATACATATAAATATTGCATAAACTCTACAACCAGCATATTGTTTTTCTTGACTCGTTTTCCATACAAACACATGGAGTAGAAGGAGAGAGGAGGATATATGCAGGATTTGATTTATGAATTAAGAAAATAGTTATGTGTTTCTAAAATATTCTCTTAAAAATAACAAATTACATTTTAGAATTGATAGCATTGCTGTGATAAGTGACTGAAACATGTTAATAAAAATCTTTATAAATTTTGTGGAAACAGTGACTATTTTCCTGACTGTCTTTTAAAGTATAAAAGATGGGAATAGCTACCTTCATGCAAATTACTAGACTTCAGTCGCACTAATTAAGAAAGCTACAGCTTAGTCAATCAAATGATAATAGATGAGTTGTAATTGATGTCAAAAAATCCTACTTTATTAAATTAGATTTGGAATCATATCCCAAGTTTTTGTCTATTTTGAGAAACATCACTTTACTAAATACATAGAAAAAAGATTGATTATGCAGATTACTATGATTTTAATAGAACATGTTTCATCTTCAAATCTGATAAGAACTTTCCAATCCGTAAAACACTGTAAGAGAAAACTGTGAATCAGGTTAGACACAAATTTCAAAGAGCTGATGAGGCTGCAAATCACTTATACCTCACTTTCGAGTTACCATGATAATGCTTAGCACTTCCATAGTGTTTTCTAGCTTCAAAGAGCCTACAAACTTTAACTAATTAATTCTTGCACTACCCAGTGAGATAGTGATAAACCCCTTGAAGAGTGAATCTAACTATATAATTCACACTTGCTTATGTAGAACTCAACTTATATGCCATGTTGTTTTCCTATATTTCTATTTCAATAAATCTTCAGAGAGATGATATCCACATGTGAATATATGATGCATAGTCATCTATTGTGAATCAAATGATGCACACTGCACTCAATATGCATCTAAATGCTAACACAGAAAGATATATGTACAGCTAGCACATAAAAAACATCTGGTACATTCTGCTGTATTTTCTTTTCTTATTCATTTTATATCTTATTCTCAGCTATTCCAGAGAGTGGACTTGTTAGATTTGAATAGACTAAAAATTTCCAATGGAAGATATACAATTATCTTGTTAATTTTTTAAATTATTTGTATTTACTCTGAAAAGAATATACTAAAACTAAAAGTCTATAAATTATGCCGAATATAAGAGAATAGCATATGTGAAAGCTTTACCTAAATGAAAGAATATTTAACTACTGTATTAAGAATGCTCTCTACTAGGATTCCCTCCTCTCTGCAGGTGACTGACTACAGGGGTCTACCAAAACAAATCTATTCCTGCAGTAAAGGCCAACACTGGGTCACTCAGGAAAACACACTTGGTGTGAAAAGCACTGTACGTTTTTTCCTCCCAAGTAGGAAAAATACTTTTCCAGTTGTCCTGTTCAACTGAAAATTCATTTAAAATTAACTATTTTCTTTTTATGACAAAGAAATTTTGGTTGCTTTCTAAATACTTGTCCTATATTTAGTCTCTATAACTGTCTAAAATCACATAGACATACATGCACATACAAAAGAAACAGCACAACTGGAAGACCCTTAATGTATAGATGTGCCCTGTTTTAAAAATTCTCTAGTGTACTACTTGCATTAAGGTTATAGTTATCATTCAATGGATGACCTATTTTACAAAAGTCCCTAGGACATCATTGAAGAAAGTATGCACGATGCAAAAAACATGATTTCCCTAAGCATACGCTTTCATTGTAACTAAATGTATGTTATAGTTAAAATGGTCAACGTTATTGTCAAGGACTGAAAGAGCTAAAATGCATTTAAATATTTTTTTATTTGCGTTTTTTCCAACATTTTTTGAAAAATTATTCATATATTTCCTTTAAATTCATCTGGGTATAGACAATCAATGAAAGATGAATTTATTCTCATCTTTGAGAGAGACAAATTTATTATCTCCTAACTGAGACCCAACTTTGTCATAAAAGGGGAAACATAGCCACCACTTCCACTTTAGGCCCAGACTTTCTGCCAATAGATAACACACTCGAAAACATCTGCCTACTAAAAGCCAGTGTCCTGGAGAAAATACTCTTAGCGTTTGAGTTAGAATCCTAATAATTGGTTTTGGGATCTTTGAAACCTTGGTCAAACTAATTTCAAAGCTTAAAGGGTGTTTTCCATTATAAGAGTTTTTGACTCTTCAGTCAAACACTCTATCCTAGAAAATCGATACTAGTAGACTCCTTGGCTATGAGACAGTTAAAAAAAATCTGGAATGCAGACAGCCAAGACTATGGAGTTTTAAGGAAGAGGACTGTGCATAACATCAAAGTTTGTCTGAATTATGACCATTTCCCATTATGAAAATTGTTCCACAATATGTAGCATTTCCATAAAATATTTCTTGTTGTGAAAATACTTCATTTATTAATGTGGACTTAGTTCTACAAATTAATACTGGTTATTGGGGCCATATGCATATATAAATCCTGCTGCATTTTGTAGGCGGTCAGACATGGAGACCACATGCAAGGTAAATAATGAGATAGGTCTTTTGAAATGGTTTAGCCTGGAGTGAACAGGGGTACTGTTTCTTCTCTCTGAGTCTCTAACTTCTGATAAGACAAACTACAAAATGATTACAAATAAAAGTTAAACAAACAAAAACTCAGTCCCAATGTCTGATTTGCTGGATTCTATCCTGTAAGCCCCTTATGCTATCTCTAAGACTTAAAATATATTACACATTAGATCCTGGTCTTTAATACACCAAGTGGGAGGACCCATGCAGTAGCTGCCTGGGGGGGTCTGATCCAAAGACAGAAATAAATAACAAGCAGCTGAGTGAGCAGTGGTCCAGTGCCAGACTTTTTAGCTGAGGCATGTAAAAGCCTCTCCAGAATTCCCAGAAGTATCGAGGAAATGAGACTGGTCTACCAATGCTCTTTAAAGAACCAAGCAAAAGAACATCATAGACTACAGCAAAGTAAGACTGCACATGTGAATTCAGTCTGCAGTTTTCTTAGTAAATCCCCAGTATTCCAAATCAAAGCTACATCATAAAACATGTCCAAAATGTGTTAAATAAAACCATTCAATTTCCAATTATTTTCCATCATTAATGGAAAGAAGACCTCATAATATCTAATTTTTTTTAAGATGTGGAGTACAATTCAGGGTAAGATATCTAATTTTAAATTATAAGACTATTTTAACTTTTATAAAACTTACATACCTTTGGATAAGTAAATGTTAATTGTGTTCTTTTTTGAGGTGTTAATTATAGGAGTAAATTAGGACCTTGAAATTTTTACTCTGCCTTATGTCATGGCCACCATACTAAATACTATGCAAAACTAGCAAAAGAAATTTGCATCAAAATTTCTCCTCTTCAGGACAAGAGTTATTTTGAACTAGGACCTTTAAAATGATGTCTTTAAGTATAAAGCGCTGGGTAATATACCACTAAAAAAGATTAATAAAATTTTGCCAAGAGTAACATTTACCAAAAGATATTACATTTTCATTGGAATATAAAAAGGTAGTCAAAATTTCTCACTTCAGTAATATTCAGGGAGTCTTAATTATATTTTTGACACTTGTCAAGATGTGTCGTAGACCTTCAACCAATTCATCTTTTTTTTTTTTTTTTTTTTGAGTTGGAGTCTCACTCTGTCGCCCAGACTGAAGTGTAGTGGCCGCCCCCGGCCACCACAGCCTCGACCTGCTGGGCTCCGGTGATCCTTCCGCCTCAGCCTTCCAAGTAGCTGAAACTACAGGCGCGCGCTACCACGCCCGGCTAATTTTTTTGATTTATCGTAGAGATGAGGTCTCACTTGCCCAGGTCGGTCTCGAACCCGCAGACTCAGGCAATCCACTCACCTCAGCCTCCCAAATCGTGGGATTACAGGCTGAGCCACTGAGCCCGGCTCAACCAATTCATCTTCAACAAAGCTGACAAAACAAACACTGAGGAAAGGAAACCATATATAGCAAATGGTGCCAGAAAAACTGGCTAACCACAAGCAGAAGAATGAGATTGAATCCTTACCTATCATTATATACAAAAATAAATTCAAAATGAATCAAGGACTTAAATGTGAAATCTCAAACTATAAGAATCTTAGATGAAAACTTAAGGAACACCCTCGTGGACATCAGAGTAGGCAGGGAATTTGTGGCAAGTCCTCAAAAGCAAATACAGCAAAAGCTAAGATTGACAGGTAGAATCTTATGAAGCTAAAAAACTTTTGCACAGCAAAAGAAACTGTCAAGAGAGTAGAGGCAACCCACATAATGGAAAAACATTATTTGCAAACTATGCATTTGACAGAGACTTAACATGCAGGATCTATAAGGAACACAAATGAATCAACAGAAAGAAAAAAATCAAATAACCCCATTAAAAAGTGGGCAAAGGATATGAACAGACAATTCTCAAAGGAAGACATCTAAGCAGGCAACAAGCATATGAAAAATGTTCAGCTTCACTAATCATTGGAGAAATGCAAATCAAAATTACAATAAGATACCACTTCACACCAGACAGGATGGCTATTGTTAAAAAGTCAAAAAACAACAGGTGTTGGTGAGGCTGCAGAGAAAAGGGAACGCTTCTTTCTTTTTTTAATTTTTTTTATTATGGTATTATGGGGTACAGTTAGGGGTTAGGCATACAAAATTGCTTCATTCAGGTACCCTTGATGATAAGAGGTGTCTCCCCATCCCCAGAAAGATATTTATCACCATTAATCCCATCGCCCCCCCCCCCCCATAGTTTCCCACCACTATCAGTCATTTGGGAACACTTCTACACTGTCAGTGAGAATGTAAGCAAGTTCAGCCTTTATGAAAAGCAGTGTGGGCTTGTTCGGTGTAGACCTGGTACCTCTTCTGTGAAGTGGCTGCTGAGGAGACTCCGGCGCTCGCCATGGTCATCTAAAAGCCCAAGGAAGGAGTCAAGACTGAGAACAACAATCATATGGATTTGAAGGCGACGGGGCAGGATGATTCTGTGGTGTAGTTTAAGATTAAGAGGCATACACCACTTAGTAAACTAATGAAAGCCTATTGTGAATGACAGGGTTTGTCAATGAGGCAGATCAGATTCCTATTTGACGGGCAGCCAATCAATGAAACAGACACACCTGCACAGTTGGAAATGGAGGATGAAGATACAATTGATGTGTTCCTGCAGCAGACAGGAGGTGTCTATTAAAAAGGGAACCTGCTTCCTTACTCCAGATCTCTGTTCTTACAGACCAAGATTACATTCTCAATTAGAAAACTGCAATTTGGTTCCACCACATCATGACTACTACAGTATAGTTTTCTTTATTCTTCCATTTTCCCCTTCCCCATTCTTTTATTGTACATAAAGTAACTGATGTATGTGCACACACATATTGCAATTTTTTAACTAAATGGCCAATGGTATGTTTTGATTGACATCAAGTGTTGAGATGGGATGGGAACAAATACTGGTTCTGTGAAAATGCCCCCATTCTCTAGTAGTGGCATGCTCATTCAGCACTTATCTATATATTATAGTGAGTTATTTTGCTCTCACTGTTTTAACAAAAAGACAACAATGTAAAAAATCCTTGCATACCTTGTTCAATTGGAGAATTTTAATGTTTTTCATTTATTATTGTAAAACCAAGGACAATTTTATAACTTTTTTTGTATGTAGCTGTTACATGTAGGGCAATCTGTCTTTAAGTAGGGATAATTTACTCTAAAAAAAAAGATTCCTAGACAGTTTTTCCTTCAAGTCAAGTGCCTTGTTGTTTAAATAAACTTCTTGTTTAAAAAAGAAAGAAAAGAAAAGCAGTGTGGTCTTTTCTCATGTAACTAAAAATTGAGCTACCATATGACCCAGCAGTCCCACTTCTGGGAATATACCCAGAGGAACATAAATCACTCTACCAAAAAGACACCTGCACAAGTAGGTTTATTGCGGCACTCTTCACAGTAGCAAAAATATGGAATCAACACAGAAGCACAGGTTGACTGGGTAAAGAAAATGTGGTACAGGTACACAATGGAATATTACTCAGTCATTTAAAAAAAAGAACAGCCAGGCTCGGTGGCTCAGCCTGTAAGTCCGCGCTTTGGGAGGCCGAGGTGAGTGGATTGCCTGAGCCTGTGTGTTCGAGACCCTCCTGGGCAACTTGGCAAGACCTCATCTCTACAGTAAATCAAAAATTAGCCGGGCATGGTTGCGCGCGCCTGTAGTTCCAGCTACTTGGAAGGCTGAGGCGGAAGGATCGCCAGCGCCCAGCAGGTTGAGGCTGCGGTGGCCGGGAGCAGCCACTGCACTCCAGTCTGGGTGACAGAGTGAGACTCCAACTCAAAAAAAAACAAAAACAAAATTACGTCGTTTGCAGCATCATGTATGCAGCAGGAGACCATTCATCTAAGTTAACTATCACAGAAACAAAAAACTGAATACCGCATATTCTTACTCTTAAGAGAGCCCTAAACATTGGGGCACAGAGTCAACCATTGTGTACCATGTCTACTACCAGAAGGAAAGAGGGCTCACTAGAATCCCAAATCTAATCTGCATGTAATTTACTTATGTAGCAGATCCTCACAAGTAACCCTCAACTCTAAAATAAGTAGGAAAACAATGTGTCTTAGGAACCCATCTTCGCTTTTAAACTCATTTTTTAAACCTTTTTTCTTTACTTACAAGTTGATTCAAACAAAGCTCTAGATACTTTCCTGACACTGTACTGTTTCCCTTATGCAGAAACACAAAAACTAAAGGGCTATATAGATTGACACAAAATTATGATAATAGCACATGAGTAAATGACCATAAAATATGTTGATTCTCCATTTTTACAGTCTTTTTCATTAATATGTTTTCCCCTTGAACATTGACATTAAACTTTTATAAGTTATATAAGATACCAATTATGTTTTTTTCTCCTTCTGTTTATAAAAAAGTTGAAGTCTTCTCTGTTTTTAAAGAGTTTTTTTAAAGTTCAAGTATATCATTATCTCAGGATGTAGAAATTATAATTATCCAAGCATACATTTGGATCACCTTATCTTAGCTTCTGTGCATTCTCTGTATGGACAAATATACTTTCCAGTCTCAGTTTATTTTCTGAAGACTGAATAAAAAAGCTTTTGATGACTTCCTAATTTTTTTGGAAAGAGATCTCAAAACCAAGTTTTTTCATTCTGTTTTTAAGTAAGTTATGAACAACCTGATTGTATAAACAAAGATGATCCAAAAGTAACTGGAATTGTTCGTAATTCATTTTCTTCTGGAGATAAGGATCTTTAAAAATATTAACTAGAACGTCTCTGGATTATGATAATGTTAGTAAAACTATTATGAAGGTCAGTTAGAATTGAGAAGGGCTTCTAATTACACACAAATAATAAAAAGATGAAGGTTGGAAAAGATGATAATGGAAGAAGCCTTAACTACCAGATTAGTGAAATATATACAGGGCCTTTTTCATACAAATTACATATACTTTTTTAAAAAGGAACAACTTCTAATGTACTTTTCTGGTTCTTTCTCTGCAATTATGCTAACAAGTATCATGCTGAGAAAGGATTAGTCCTGATGGACAATCAAAGACAATGCTTCCTTCCTGGTAAAAAGGTGAGAAAAGATGTAGGCAGTAGAGCTGCAGTTATTAGGCACAGCGGCAGGAGGTCCATATGACCAGTTAGTGAGCAAGATCAGAGTTTGCTGGAGAAACTGCCTAGTCACTATAGCTGGCTTCTCAATACCATCATATATGTAACACCTCTGACTTGCAGGGTGAAAACCATGTTGCACACATCCTTCCGTTGGTTCAACTTAGTGTTCATCCCTCCGCTTGGCTGCCATGACACCTAGCCAGGTAAAAACTCCCAGTGGGATGAAGCATTTGGCATAGCAGCAGGACATGGGCACCTGCAAAATCTGAAGGAACAGAAAACATCCCTAAAAAAGAAGAATCAGGAATAACCTACTCTTTTAGATTCATATTCAAGAGCAAAAGAGAGGGAAACATGATTTTAAAAACAAGATTAAATTGTGTTTTATTGCATCCCCCTTAATGTTCCTTATAATAGCCAATATTGCAAAATAACAAAAAAAGTAGAACAAAATACTCTGTCAATTTTTAATGATATTGCTATAAATGATTATGATGTATTTTCGTATAATTTTATATTAAATTAGTGTTTTATTCAATATTACCTTCTGAAAATATTTTCTTCATATTAAAATCTGAAACCCCAAATTAGGCAATATTTATTTTCTCTTTAGTGCTAACTGTTGACATTATATGTCAAAATTCAAATCCAACATTTTTGCAATATTCCTTTAAGTAGCATAATAGGTGTGCATTAACTTGTCTCATATACATTGTAGAGACTACAGATATTAACATGAGAAAACTATAGGTCTCCAAAGGAACTAATCATATAATACTAAGTAAACATGCCTGTGTCTAAAGAATATGGATTAGGTTACATTCCAAAAGGACACCGTGGAATAAAAACATGGTATCTTAGAAATGGGTGTCTAATACAATCATTTTTAATGTGGCTCCCAGAGATTGCTTAAAGGCAAAGGTGACCACAAGGCCAGTGGTAGATGGTTACAAGCCGTCTTTCCCAACATCTGTGTAAATAGATTCAAAGAACCAAGGGCTGCAGTTTCAAAAATTAAACTACAAAAGACCATATCTATAACTGTACACAAAATCGCCTTGTCCACCCCTTCTTCTTACCCCCTACTATTTCTAGCACTATTAAAGAAAAAGAATGTCTAAAGACCACCAAGAAGAAAAAGGGCAGAAGGAGGACATGGGAATAATTATTTTCCAAGGGTGCCTTGAAACAGTAGTTAGTCCTTCTTTCTGTACTCTGTAGAGTAATATCTGTGCATATAAATCAGGATGAAGTGTTCAGGTTACATTTGTTCATAAAAATGTGCGGTTTCTATTGACATTTTTCTTTATTCTTATTTTTATATTGTTTTAATTTGAAGGAAGATAGTTAGATATGATGCCTAGGAATGATATGCCATGTTGCTGTTATATGTGAACACTGGCACAAAAAATTGTGATTATCCCCTTCTCAGCAAAAGATACAAAGAACCTTTGTATCTATGTATCTTGAACCTATCAATCTAAAATGAGACTTCTGCAATCAGGCTTAGGGAAAAAAATACAGATTTTGACCAAAAAAAAAAAAAAACTGGAAATAGGTAAGAGGTAGGAGGGGAGGGTAGAGAGATGATGGTGGTGGTATATTTAAGTTTTTAAAATTTAGCCTTTATTAAATTCTATGTGTCAGATACACAACATAAAACTAAACCCCTTCAAGATAAGATGAAAAAGACTTTGAGAGCTTTCTGAGAATATGTGGCAGTATGAAAATCACATTTATCTTACTCCAAAATCCCTTTTCTTTCCTTACTGTATTTCTTCCAGAATTATTGATTTCCAGGTGAGAAACTTGCTGACATGTGAGAAATTTTAAGTTAAAGTCCAGAAAAAGTTAAAAACATAGCTCCCTTAAGTAACTAGCATTTCAAGTTCTTTCTGATTAAAAAAAGCTATGAAATTTACTATGCCTTGTTCTGATTACTAACTGCTCAGAGCCCAGTCTATTCCTTCCCCATATACTACCATTGTGAATGGCACAGTTATTTCCTCAATTGCATGATCTTTAGTTTCTTTCTCTGCAGCTTTTTAATGTATCATCTTTGTTTTGAAACTAAGTTAATTTTATTTTAGAATCAGCTAGGAAATAAGAAAAAAAATATGCTGCATAATCTATTCTCTCTCTATGATCTGAGACTATATTTTCACATTCCTACTTTATTTTTAACTGTTTTTTTCTGTCTACTTAATGAAATGGTAAAATGACCTTCTTCAAAATGGTCAACTGCCCTTTTTCAAGTCTTCAAAGACCTGTAGGCCTACATGTAAAACATCAGTTCCTGGAAATGACAAGCACCAACCCTTATGATACTGCTTCTTTCTGGCTTCTCTATCCTTGTGCTTTAAGTACGAGCAACCATAACTGCTAATTGTTCATCATCCTTTATTTAACATTGCATGATACTGTCCTCTGAAGAACTTGGTGCCACTCCCTGCTTATTAGAGATTGAGGTGAACATAGCTGATGGCTTGAGAGTATACCCTTTTAAAATGAAAGCTCTGCAGTGACATGAAAATGAAAAAACTGTTCCACATCAGAAAAATGTTATGAAAGTTGCCAATATAACAAGATTTCAATATCCTCTCTCTTCTGAGACCCACATTAAAATCATAAGTACTTCTTAATAGGAAAAAAGAGGGGAAAAAAGAAAAAATTATACATTGCTAATGATAACTTTAATGTCATAAAACAGATAGAGAAAATCACCGACAGGATAGCAGGGCAGCTAAAGCCATAGCCTATAGAATGTCTGGAGGAAATCCAGCCATGAAGGGATCTGCAGAATTCCAAGAGTCTCTAGACTAGAAAACACAAGCTTTGACTGAGAACAGAAATAACTTACTGCTATATGATATTTTCATTGAGCAATTGAACCCTTCTTGCCTACTCTGAGAGAACATAGGCTATCAGGTGAAAGTTTTCATCACCATCCATGAAGGCAAGTAGAATGTTCTTTTCTATCACCAGATTTTAATCAGTGTCTTATTTATTCTTCTTAGATACAAAAGAACAAACCAGTGAGATATTTGAAGTGAGACATCTGAAGAAATCTTCCAACATGCCATTGTGAAACCACAATCAATACACAAAAATTTCTGTCCTCATGGAGCTTTTATTTTAGGAGACTCAGAAGTAATTGCTAAATATTTGCAGGTCATTGTTCTAGGAAGAGAACTTGCAGAAAGGGAGAGTGATGAGAAGACAGCTGCATCCAACTTTAATTCTTATGTAGAATTTTGAAATAATGTACATGTATTACCTAGAAAAAAATAAATAATTGCATAAATATGTTTGTGTATATCATCACACAGGACAGTCCATGGAGGTGCTCAGTTAGAGACTCGATTCTGTCTCACAGCTCTTTTTTGCCAATGCCCTAGCGTGCTACATCACTTTAACTCCCAGAGTGGCTATACCACAAGGTCAAAACACAAAGACTGAAGAATTAACTAAATGAACAAACAAGTGCTTTTTTTTTTGTCTGTTTCCATTTTGTTGATTATTAATACATTGCCTCTGGCTTTAGCGACAAGGACTTTGCTTTTTTTTTTTTTTTTGGTTTTGACAAATCCAAAGCTACAGAAATCAATCTACATTGGATGAATGGTGAAAGTAATCTTGTTTTAATATTATAGTATCATCATTTGATGCCTGAAAATATGTAATAGGCTTATTTTAAATCCTTGTCACATTTGTTCTGATAACTGTGGCAGATAAGACAGATTGTTCAGTTTGATGTCATTCTTTTGAGGTGATTTTCTTTCTTAGGTATTTAGTTATTCTCAACTGTGAGATTATTTTCTCTTGAGGTATCAGCTACTCTCCCACAGTATGAGGTAAGGGTGTGGGGACAGGTCTGAGTTGATGTCATCTGTTTGAAGCTACTCTTCAAGGAAATAACTATGATCGGGGCTGTACATTTAACTACCTGTGATAAAACGACATTGGTTTCAGGCCTCATGCCTGGGTAAAATCCATTGCCTAGAGAATTCGGAGGAGTTAATGTAGAAGTTGATCAGTTCACATGTCTTTGAATAAATTGTTTACCTATTCAGGGCCCTGATAGTAACCCAAGGACACCAGCAAGGTGTGTGTATGGGCAGAGCTTAAAAGGATTTCCTCTGGTCTGTCTTTTCATTGATCTCCCCAGCAATTCCACTCTCCAGGTTAGTCACATATCCAGATAAAGGCATCCTTTATTCTTTCCAGGGGCTTTTCGAAGGGACAGATTTATGGTGGTGGTGGTTGTTAACTCCTGGAATCCTTACTTACGTTTCATATCTATAGTTTCTCCAGGGTTGATTTTAGAGGAGGGATCTACTAGCCTTTGCTAATTCACCATCTTGTCACTGTTGAGAAATCACATGTAAAACTATGTAAAAAAACAAAAACAAACAAACAAAAAACCTCAAACTTTTTTTGTGTGTAAATGTATGCAGTTCTGTAATTTGTTCCTGTTCTTTATTGTAAAAGTACAGATGCGAAGAACATAATGATTTACACCAAGAGTGGATGCTGGACTTTAGTGATTTAGCATAGACCAACAACTAATTCATAAAAGGAAATATAAGATGCTTTGTGAGAAGGCTTCTTAGAGGGGAAATAGGGAATTGGTCGCAACACTGGAAATCTAAGAGAAGGCACGATCGTTCCAACAGATGACAGGAGTCATGTACATCACTCACTCTACTTCTGATAGGAATATTCTCTTCCTTAATGATGTTATCACTTCAGAAAAATTAACATTAAGGAGACTGACCCTGGAATCCCCTCCCCACTGTGTCACACTGTGAATTCAGAACTTTGAAATACTGATTATAAAGCTACCTGAATAGTAACTTAATTTTAAACCAAGAGCAAATAACCTAATGTTAACTTAAGAAGTAACATTATTATTCTAACAAAATTCTCAATTCAATCTCAGTTCTTTACCTTCTAGAGAAATCTCATGTGTTTTATCATCTTGCTTATTACAAAACTAAATCAGGTGATTTATGCAGGATGTGTAACTTTTCAAATAAATTAACTGTGCAGAAATATGCCTCTTTCTGTCTGCTGTAGGTACTGTGACAAATGTTCTGAGCAGTGTAAGTGGCCTGAATAAACATTTACTTTCACAGATATAAGAATGTTTATTTGCTTCATTTAATCCTGGGAGTATGATACAATATGAGAATATTAACTTATTGGATAAATATTGAAAATCTAACTTGAATCCAATAAAGGTGCTCACTGTTTAGAAAAAAAAATGTGCTTAATATAGCCCCATTATGTTAATATAGTCTGTTAAGATAGAAGTTGTTATCTGCAAAAAACTTTCTAAGACTTAGTTGGCACTACGGACCTCTATATTTTATTTTCAGAAATTCAGTTATTAGTGAATAACATAAGGAAATTTCATTGAAGTAGAACTTTAATAGTTAACTGTCTAAGTTATCTTGATAATGTAAGGGAAGTTTTAAAATCTTGTTTAAATAAATATTTGAGTATTATAGGAGAATGAAGCCATCAATACAGTGGAAACAAGTTTGTGCTACAAACTTTTTAAATAAAACTCTATGGGAAACATAATAAAAGTAAATACCTATGCCTATAAGAGAGGATTCATTGATCCTGAGCTTTGGAAAGTTCATGGTAACTTTAAGATTTCCAAGAGTTTGTTTTTTATCATTAAATAAAGTCATAAGTATATTTACTGCAGGATAATTCTCTGGGTAGCTGTGGTCCAACCATTTCCCCCCTTTCTCACTTGTAGTGTTAAGGAATCACTGTAGAAAGTACTGGGAATGCAATAACCTGCAATATGGGGGAACCATCTAGAACAGCTTGGACTGTTTCAAGTTCCCCCAGACCAGGATGTCCTTCGGTACTTTAGCTCAGTGAGTTATGTGACCTCAAGGTATACAACCTGGAACAGGCTACATTTTGGGGTCTCTCAGTTGTAGTGTAGGTGTTGGGGGAAACGCAGTTGAGACTCCATTTATCCTGAATCCTTGGTTTCTGTTGTCTTTGCTGCCTATCTGTTAGTAATAAATCCACTTCATGGAATTTGTTGGGCATGAGTGTGTTCAGTCTCACCAAACTTAGATAAGTTGGTAGCCAGGCACACCAAACTTACTTCAAAGAGCT
>CAUYQG010221682.1:53-15606 GCA_963574415.1 Tarsius wallacei
GTTCATAATTTTGTCCTTCATGGCTGCATAATATGCCATCATGTATATGTACCACATTTTAAAAATCCAATTCTTTTTCAATGGGCAGCATGGTTGGTTCCATGTTTTTGCTATTGTAAGTAATGCTGCAATGAACACTTAGATATGTCTTTAATCTGTCATAAGGCCCCTACCAGAGTGGTCTTTGTCTTGGGCCTGGCTTGGTGGGCACATGCTAGCAGCATTGAGTTGCACGATGGGGATGCGTGGAGGCTGGAACGGCAGACATTCTCCAGTGGGGAGACTTGGGGCAAGTCATTCAACCAGTGCTTTGTAACATGTGGATTGAAGCCATGTGAGCCCATCAGAGTTATGGGTGAAGTGGGAGGTCACATGCCAGGTGTTTGGGTTGGTCCTAAATGCTTGTGTCCTTTATTACTATCATTTCTGTCGCCATCAGGTCGTGCTAGCTGATGCTACACTGTCCAGGTCTTTGTGTCTATGGTTCCAGGTCAGCACGAGGGGGGTGTGGGGCCCACACAGGCGGTCACCAATCTGCTGTCTCACTGGCTGGTGTGGGTGGTGGCAGGCCATGGCTCTTCCAGCACCCTGGATCTCCCGTTTAGGTCTCTGAATCTCAGGGCAAGGTGAAGGCATCTTCGTGGTGAAAGGTGTCAACTTCTCGTGCAGGGGACCTGCATCTCAGCATGATGGGAGGCTGTGAGAGACATGGGCAACTGTCCTTGCTCTCCTGCATGTCACATCCATCTTCCTGACTGCCCACCTGCTGACTTCTGGCCCAGCACCAGCCACAGCCTTCCGTGGAAGTCACGAGAGTCTAACCAGCTTAGTGACTATGCAACACTGGTCCCTTCTTCTCTATTTCTCAGTGGCTCCACCTCTGTGATCAAACCCTAACTGACACGACACCAACATCACCATGGCCATTGTCATCACCCTCACCATCATTATCACCACAATCACCATCAGCACTGCCACCACCGCCACCATCATCTTCATCACTATCATCCTCATCATCACTGTCATCATCACAACTATCACCATCACCGCCATCACTTTCATCATCATTGCCACAATCACCAGCATCATCAACATCAGCACTGCCATCACCATCATCACATCACCCTCATCATCATCATCGTCATCGCCATCACCACCACCATCATCATCACCATCATCACTACCATCCTCCCCATCACCGTTGGCATCAGCATCACTATAATCCTCACAATCACCATCACCATCATCATCACTTTCATCATCATCACCATCACATAATCACCATTGTCATCATCACTGTCAACACCACTGTCACCACCATCACCACCATCACCACCATCACCACCACCATCATCATCACCATCATCACTACCATCCTCCCCATTACCATTGGCATCAGCATCACTATAATCCTCACAATCACCATCACCATCATCATCACTTTCATCATCATCACCATCACATAATCACCATTGTCATCATCACTGTCATCACCACTGTCATCACCATCACCACCATCACCACCACCATCATCACTACCATCCTCACCATCACCCTTAGCATCAGCATCGCTATAATCCTCACAGTCATCACCACCATCATCACCACCATCATCATCATCACCATCACATAATCGCCATTGTTATCGTCACTGTCATCACCACCATCATCATCATCATCATCATCATCACCATCACATAATCACCATTGTTATCGTCACTGTCATCACCACCATCATCACCATCATCATCATCATCACCATCACATAATCGCCATTGTTATCGTCACTGTCATCACCACCATCATCACCACCGTCATCATCATCACCATCACCATGGTCACTATCATCATAACCATGATCATTCTCACCAACATCCTCATCATTGCCATCTTCATTCTTTTTTTTTTATTTCTATGATGTGGGGTACAATTCAGGATTAGGTTTACAAGTGGACATTGTACAGACAAAGTTTGGGCCTCCCTTTGGTCCCCACTTTGCTTGGTTTGAGATCAGGTACCTTTTATTGATGTTGTGCACCCCCAACCCCCACCCCCTGGCTGTATTCTGCTACTGCCAATCCCTTTTTTATAGTATTATGGTAAATGTTCAGGGTTCGCTTATGAGTGAGAACATGTGTACTCTGTTCTTTGTTTCTGTGATAGATCACTGAGTATGATAGACCCTAACTCCATCCAAGTTGCTGCGAAGTCCATATGTTTGTCCTTCTTTGTGGCTGTGTAATAATCCATTGTGCCACCTTCATTCTTATCCTCACCGTCTTCATCCTCATCATCATGATCTTCATCATCATCATCCTCACCATCACAGGCAAGATAGATTATACAACTTCAGTGTATGGAGGCTAGAACTGTACAGAGTGGGGTTGAGGTCACTGCTCACTCTTGCAAAGAGCTACTGGGCAATTAGGATGAACAGTGGGTCATGAACTCAAATGCCTACAGTAGCCAGGCAGGTGACATAAATGATTGGAATTTGGGAAACGTGGGATGGTGAGATGACGACGAACTGTCTAACGGTCATCAAACCCAAATTTTTACCCAATAAGGTCATGGTCAAGGCCAGCCTTGGAGGGCTGAATTCAGCTCGAGTCCCCATTTAGCCCTCACTGGCCTGGAGGATCGCTTCTTCAGGTCCAGGAGCTTCCTATTCCTGGGCAAGGGGACACAGGGAAGGCCATTCATTGGGGCTGAGGGGGCCACGGGAGGCAGGTTTTGGAATCAGGCAGATTCAGGTTTGAGTCCCCGAAGTGCGATGCTGGCCACATGGCTCGACTTCTCCAAGCAGCAGTCCCCTCATCTGAAAAGTGACAACCACTTTATTCCACACTTCCTCCATTTGGCTGCCCTGAGAGCAAAGGAGACAAGATCTGGAGAGCAGGGCACCTCATACCCAGCACAGAGAAGTACACACACACACACACTTTCAATCCCGCTGTCTATGATCTGCCTCTTCCCAGAAACAACCCCTAGGTCTTGCATTCCTGAGGGAAAAATAGTTAATTTCTTCCTCCAGAAGGAAGATGCCTTATGATATCAGTCCAGAAGAATGAACTCAGCCCAAGGATTCTCAGGGGACTGAGGCTGACCCCACGGTTGCGGGTGCTGGCCTTTCTGAGCAACCAGACCCACCCGGCATACCTTGCCTCCAGGCCACCCAGTCTTTCCTGCCCACCAGGGGAAGCCTTCAGTTAAACTTTCACAGCTGTGGGTGGGCTCTCTCCTGCTGGGCTGCCCAAACCGGGTGTTCCTCCCCTCCTGCGTGAGCTCTTTCCGGTAACGGAAGACCCGAGGAAAGGGATGTCTTCTCTCATCCAAGACTGCGGTGGGCCCAAGCCCGTCTCCTAGGGGTGGGGTGAGAAACCCTGTGTCTTCCGCTCTACCTGGATCTGCAAGAGGAAAGAGTCAGGCTTTTGAGTGTACTTGCCACGCCTGGTATACAGCAGGCAGTCAGAAGATAACAGATGTTCTCCCTAATGAGCAGGTTTGTTCACAGCTGACCACCCAGTGCCCCGGGCACGCAGTTCCCGTCTGTTGGTCTTGTCCATTCAGCACCCATCTCTGCTTTTGGTGGTACCTATGTTTCCCTTCAAGGAATCACGTTCCTCCACTTATGTCTGGGTTAGCTGTGAGAATATGCTATCCTTTCTGACTACAATGATTGGTCCAGAGATGTTGTGTAACCCAAATGACATACTATAGAGGGGTCTTTTGTTGCAACACTGAGAGAGAGTTCTCTTCATCCTGGGGATTGGAGCATGAGGGTGCTGGATGCTCCTTCCTACCCATCCTGGGGAGAGCCCACCTAAAGTGACACCAGCCCAGAGGAAACCAGCAGAGGAATAGAGAGACCAACACCTGAGACACTGTTTGACCTCTTGGTCTATGTTAATGGACGCATGAACCTTGCAGTTGAGAGAAGCAATTAATTCCACTGATTGGCAGGAATCAGCTTGAGATGGGCCTTTGTTATTTGCAACCTAAAGGACCCTTAGTTAATACAGGTCACATGTTGAAAGATGCTCACGGATCTACTTAAAATTGCTTAGAGAGTCAGATTTAAAACCAGAATCTTTTTTTTTTTTCATTTTAAAATTGTGGGACACAATTCAGGGTTAGGTATACAAATATTCATTGTGCAGGTACCCTTGTTGATGAGGTGTGCCCCTCTACCTTAGGCAGTTTCCCACTGCTGCCAATCCCACCTCCCCACCCCCCCACTCCCCTGCAGTTTCCCAATACTGTCTCTTACGTATTATGATAATTTAAAACCAGAGTCTTATTGCAATAACAACAATCCTCACAGCTGGCATTCACTGAGGACTTATTAATGTCAGGAATTGTACACCGGGTTTTAAATATGTTTCTTGATTAGATCATTAAAGCTACCCTGTGTCATGTACACCATTACCGTCTCTATCATTGGTCTCATCATTGCCAGACTGAATGTTTGTGTTCCCCCAGATTCATACGTTGATGCCCTAATACCCGGTGTGACAGCGTTTGGAGATGGGGCCTTTGAGAGGTAATTAGGTTTAGATGAGGTCACGTGCGTGGAGCCCTCACAATGGGTTTGATGTCATTGTAACAAGAGACACCAGAGTGTGCGCTCTTTCTCCACCTATCATGTAAGGACACTTCAAGAAGGTGACAGTCTACAAGCCAGGAAGGGAGCCCTCATCAGACCCTGACAATGTTGGCACTGTGATCTTGAACTTCCCAGACTTCAGAACTGTGAAAAATACATTTCTGTTGTTTAAGTCACACAGTCAACAGTAGTTTGTTACAGCAGCCTGAGCCCACTAAGACAACCATCATTATCATCATCACCACCATCATCATCACCAACACCATCACTCCCACTACCACCATCATCATCATCATCATCACCATCACCATCATCACCATCACATCGCTGTCACTGTCATCATCTCCTGATTCAAGCTCCATATATTTCCACAAACATACATCGTGTCTTAATCCTCTGCTCTTTTACTCAAGTGGCCCCTCAGCCTGGTCAACTCCCTCCATCCAGGAGCAGGCAGAGGGAGTGGATGCAGGCTGGGCTCTGGAGTCAGGTTGTCCGGTTCATGTATTAGGTGATAGCTACATCTCCAGGCAAGTGGTTTAGCCTTCCCCAGCTTTGGTGTCCTCGTCTATAAAATGGGAGTAAAAACAGGCTTGTAGTGCAGGCCTTGCCTTTCACAATTGCCGAGTCAGGCAGGTACAGCTATGTTTTTTCTTATTTCCATATCATTTAACTGAGCTTTGGAAGTCCCATTTTTACCCCAGCACCGGATGACCAACACTGTCTGTTGTTCCAAGGACCTCAGTGACATCTTTTTGGGGATCCCATTCTCTCTGTGTCTTTACTCTTTCCCTTTCTCCAGGGGATGTAAGTTCCTGTCATGGCTTAGGTATCTTTCTAGCATAAGGGCTGGGGCACCTGGTCTGCCATTCCCCATTCTTCTGGTGCTTCTTAAATGTCACTGCTAAAGTATTTTTAAAATGGAGGCAACGTTCATATAGATTCACAAAATTAACCATTAAAGTGCTCAACTTGGTGGATTTAGCACATTCACAGGGCTGTGCAATCATTCACTTCATCTAATTCCAAGACATTTTTGTCGTCCCCTGAAGGAAACGCAGCGCCCTCAGTCACTCCCTGCTTCCTCCTCTCACCAGTCCCTGGCAATTCTGCCTGCCTTCTGTTTGCAGGGATTTGCCTGTTCTGAGCATTTCACACACATGTCACACACATGAAATCACATATGGTCACCCGGGACTGGTTTCTCTCACTCACGTGGTGTTTCTGGAGTTCACCTGTGTTGCAGCGTGTGAGAACCCCCTTCCTTTTCATAGATGGATAAGGATCCCTTGTATGGGCGGGCCACAATTTGTCTATCCATTCGCCAGCTGACAAACAGACATTTGGGGTGTTTCTACCTTTGAGCTATTGGGAATTTGCAATATGAACTTTCATGTACAAGTTCTTGTTTCAATATCTGTTTCTGACTCTTTGGGGGGATATACTTAGGAGTGAATTGCTCAGCCACATGGTACTTCTAAGATTGGCTTTTTAGGAACTGTCATACTGTTTTTCATGGTGACTGAGTCACTTTACAGTCTTGCCAGAAACATGCAAGTCTTCTGGCTTCCCCAAACCCACTGAACCACTTGGGTACGCTCAGCTTGGGTTTTGTTGTATGTTCTGTTGCATGTTATGTTGTGTTACATGTTCTGTGTATGTTCTCTCATGTTCCATTTTAAATCTACACATATTTGCTCAGCAGATTTCCCTATGCCTTACAGGATGTACGGGCTCCTAAGTCTGCTAAGCACAGTTGGACAGGTTGTGCACTTTGTAATCCCAAGTCCATTTACATCATAGTTATTGTAGATTTGTCTACTCATAATGTCAGTTTTGCAGAAAATGACAGGGAAGTGTCTGAGGAAGAGGAGCCTTTTTTTTTCTTGAGTTGAAGTCTCACTCCATCACCCAGGCTGGAGTGCAGTGGCACGCTCACAGCCACCCCAGTGTTGACCTGCTGGGCTCTGGTGATCCTTCCACCTCAGCCTTCTGAGTAGCTGGAACTATAGATGCGTGCTACCATGCCCAGCTATTTTTTATTTTATTGTAGAGATGAGGTCTCACCAAGTTGCCCAGGCTGGTCTTGAACCCGCAGGCTCAGGCAATCCACTCGCCTCGGCCTCCCAAAGTGCTGGAATTACAGGCTGAGCCACAGAGCCCAGCCGAAGAGCCTTTTAACAGTGTACATAAAGGTGCCATCTGGGCTCTGCATGGTGCTGCGTGGCTGGAGTCCAGGTCTCCTGGCCCCACCCGCCTCTCTTGCTCCTGCTCCAGCAGGTATGGAGTCCACCATGGCCACCCCCACTCATGCTGTTCCAACGCCCCCATGGCCCTGTGACCACCAGAGTACACTCCTCCATGCGTCTCCTGGTACTTGGTCCATATCCCTGAGGAGATGTTTGGGAGAAGCTTCTAAAAGTTTTTGCTTAAATAAAAAAATATTTTTTTTTGAGTCAGGGGTCTCACTCTGTCACCCAGACTGGAGTGCAGTGGCATGATCGTGGCCACTGCAACCTCGACCTCCTGGGCTCAGGCGATACTTCCGCCTCAGCCTCCTGAATAGCTGGGACTATAGGTGCATGCTACCACGCCTGGCTAATTATTTGATGTTTTTTTTTCTGTAGAGACGAGGTCTTGCTCTGTTGCCCAGGCTGGTCTTGAACTCCTGGACTCAAGCAATTCTCCTGTCTCGGCCTCCCAAAGTGCTGAGACTACAGACACGCGCCACTATGCCCGGCCAGAAAAAACCAAAACAAAACAAAAAGAAAACCTTTGAAAAACCTCTTTAGCCTCTCTCTCTCTAAATTCCCTTCAGGTCTGCGAGGGCAAAGCCAGACCATGCATCCTGGGGAGCCAAGACAATTCTCAGGCTTTACCTAATTTGATGGTTTCTGCAGCCTTGCAAGAAGGAAAGGCATTCCTGTGCCCACTTCCCAGACTAGGATCTGAGGCCCCGAAAGGCCAAATGGCTTGCTTTGGCCTCCATTGTGGATTACTAACCAGAGAGAACATTCCTGGCTGCGGGATGCTGTTGTAAGGGCTGACTTTCCTGTGTCTATGTCTGTTTTAAGAATCATCCCCTTTCACTGATGAGGAAAGTCAAGGCATGACGACAGAGGCGCCCTGGAGAGGAACAGTATGCGAGGGACTTGATCCATGATGTCTTCCCTTGGCCGTGAGAGTTTACTGCAGCCTCCGAGGCCCAGAGCCCTCCCCTGGGTCTAACAGTGTCCCAGCCAGGAGCTTGCATTCTCGAGAAGGAATGGGACCACGAGGTCTCTGGGCCGGTTCAAACTTCCCAGCTCTGGTGCAACGTCCACTGCTATGCGTTGCCCTCAGTTTCTCCGTGCTGTGCAGATTCCTACAGTTGTGTCATGATTACCTTGTTCTGAGGTTCAGACCTAAGTTATCTGAGCGGGAGAATTAGGGTTGGGCAACTTCCAGCAAATGCATGGTTTCTTCATTTTGCAAGGGGAGGGGCCTCCCCCATCCCCAGACATCAACTGAGGCTGAGTCAGGGTCATACGATGCAGAGTCTGACTCTTCATCAGCACAGGATCTAGGGTTGGGGGGAGTGATGAGGGGCACAGGCCTCTAACGAGAATCGCTCTCTCCTGCCTTATGTTGCTTTGTTTTAAACATGAACATACAGTAAAATTAGCTTTCTTTTAGTTGCACATGCTGACACATGTGTGGATTCGTGCAAACAACATGACAGTGAGGATATGGAGCAGTCGTATTCCCAGGCTGCCTTGGGCCATCCCTTCATCACTAATCTCTGGTGGCCACTAATCAGTTCTCCATCACAATCCTTCAGTCTCTTCCAGAATGCCACATAGATGGGATCATAAGGGGATGGAACCTTTTTTCGCTCAGGCTGGAGTGCAGGCATAATCATGACTCACTGCAGCCTTGACCTCCTGGGTTCAGGAAATCCTTCTGCCTCAGCTGCATGAGTAGCTGAGACTCCAGGCACACGCCCCTACACCTGACTAATTTTTTGTAGAGACAAGGTCTTGCTGTGTTGCCCAGTCTGGTCTCAGTCTCCTGGGCTCAAGTGAGTCTCTGTCTCGGCCTCCCAAAGTGATGGTATGAGCCACTGTGCCTGGCCACATTGAATTTTGAACAGTGATCAAGCCTTGCGTTCCTGGAGTAAACCCCACTAACTTGTGTTATATTTTTACTTTCATATATTGATCAATTCAGTTTGCTAGTATTTTGTTAAGGATTTTTTAGCAGACAAAAAGTACTGGTCTGTAGTTTTTCTTTTTTAATGTGCCATGTCTTTGGTTTTCATACCCCAGTGATGCTGGTCTCATGAAATTAATTGATAAGTATTCCCTCCTCTTCTATTTTCTGGAAAAGATTGTACTGAATGCTGTCATTTCTTTTGTAAATTTTTGGAGACTCCATCAATGAAACTACCTGAGCTTGGAAATTTCTTCTTTAAAAAAGTATTTTTAAAAATCAAGTGATTTTGTAAAATTCAACTTCTTTAACAGTTATAAACTATTTATCTATTTATCTTGGGTGAATTTTGGTAATTTCAAGTTTTTGTGGAATCTGTCCATTTTATCTAAATTGTCAAACATATGCGCATTAAGTTGTTCATAGTATTCCTTTATTATAGCCTTAATGACTTTGGGTCTGTAACGACGCACTTTCCTGCATTACTGATCTTGATAATTTTTGCCTTTTTTCTATTTTCCCCATCATTCTTGCTAAAAATGTTCCCAATTTTATCAATTATATTGAATGATAAACTTTCTGTTTCATTGATGTTTCTCTTTTGCTTTTTCTTTTCAATTTCTTTGATTTCTGCTATTTGTTACTTGTTTTCTTCTGCTGGCTGTGGTTTACTTTGCTCTTCTTTTTCTAGTTTCTAAAGGTGGAAGCTTAGGTGATCAGTTTGAGCCCTTTCTTTTCTTTTTAAAGATAAGCATTTAATTATATACATTTGTCTGTCAGCACTTGCTTTAGCTGAATTTTACAAATTTTGAAATGTTGTGGTTTCATTCTCATTCAGTTAAAAGTCTTTTTTTCATTTCTCTGGTATCCATAGATAATTTGGAAGTGCTTTGTTTAATTTCCAAATTTTTAAACTTTCTGTTATTTTTCTGGAGCTGACTTGTAGTTTAATTTCATTATTGTCAGAGAATGTGCTTTGTATGATTTAAACTCTTTTAAAATGAGTGAAGGTTTGTTTTATTTGACCAGAAAATGGTTGCCTATCTCTGTGAATGTTCTGTGTCTACTAAAGAGAGGTGGTTTTTTGTTTTTTGTTTTTGTTTTTCTGCTGCTGGTGGTATTACATAAGTGTAAATCTAGTTGCTGGATGGTGCTGTCCAGTTCTTCTGTGTTAGACTGACTTTGTATCTGTCTCTTCTTTTTTGATTACCAAGAGAGCAGGATTGAAATCTCTAGCTGTGATCCTAAGTGTGTCTGCTTCTTCCCTCAGGTCTGTCAATTTTTGCTTCATCATTTTCCTGTGAGTAATGTGTTGTTTTACTCTGGCTGCTTTCAAGGCTTTTTGCTTGTCTTTTGATTTCAGTATTTTGATGAAGATGTGTCTAGGCGCAGGTTTCTTTGAGTTTATCCTCTTATGAAATTCACTGAGCTTCTCGAGTCTGTGGGTTTTGCCTTTTGACAGATTTGAGAGGTTTCCAACCCTTATTTCCCTTATTTTTCTGCCCGGCATGCTTCTTCTTTTCCTTCTGGATTTCCAAGACCTGAGAATTAGACCCCAGTACAGGGCTTGTGCTTCTGATCGATTGCTTTTTCTGGTTTTAAACGTGTGTTTCTCTTTTTCTTTGTTATCCAGGCTGGATGATTTCTACTCTTTATCCGCACATTTAATGACTCATTCCCCTGTCACCTGTTATGGGGCCCGTCTGGTGAGCTTTTAAACGTTGGTGATTGTGCCTTTTAGTTCTAATAACCTAGTTTGCTTTTCTTTCTGTCTTCTCTTTCTTTACTGACTTTCTGTCTTTCCATTCCCTTCACCGGTATTTGCCCTTACCTCCTGGAGCATATTTATAGCAGCTGCTGCGATGTTTTTTTCTGATTGTTCTAACATCTATGCCATTGTGGTGTTGGAGGTCTGTTTCTTGTTCTTGTTCACACAAGTTGAGAGTTTCCCGTTTTTTGGTACGCTGGTTAATTTTGGCATGCCGGGAATTCTGGCTCCTGTATTATGAGACTCTAACTGCTCTTTTAGTACCATGGAGTCTGTGGATAGTTTTGTTTTATTGGCCAGTCAGCAACCTGGTTGGGCTTAGGCAGCAAGGTCTAGCCAGCCTTCCATGAGCTGGTCCCAGTGGCCATTCAGCTGGGCATGGTGGAGTGCACTGTGGTCCCAGTGGTTATTCAGTTGTCAGAGCCGTGGCAGGGCTGTTCAGAGCTGTCCGTATGTGCACCACCCAGTGGCCAGACCTGGCTCTGGCAATGTTCTCTCCCGTGGTTCAGTTCTCAAAGTCTTGGGTCTGCTATTTAGGGTCAAATGCACGCACGTGCAGCTTAGGGGTGGTCTCAAACTCCTGGCCTCAAGTGATTCTCCTGCCTCAGACTCCCAAAGCTCTGGGATAGCAGGTGTGAGTGCATGGTGGTGCCCAGCCTCATGAACAACTGTAGACAGCCCCTTTTCTCTCTGCTATCCCCTCAGTATTTTCTGACTCCCTGGTTCTTCCTCATTGGGTCCTCTGTTTAGAAAGCTGGGGCTGTAGTTATTCTGTTTGGCTGCACACCATTCACAGCTGTGCCCAGTTTGGGGCCAGGAGGCAGAAGAAAGAAGAGTGATAAGAGCGACTGGGGTTCACCCTAAACTCTCGGGACACGGATTTTCTGATCAAAGAGGAAGGTTCTGCTCCTTCTGAGCTTTAGAGGCCCATGGGCCATTGCTGTGGCCACTGTTATTCTCCAAGTCATGAGATTGTCTGAGAAGTGGGGTGCAAGAGAGAAGAACATTTTAAAAAGAAGGCCAATCACAGTGGCTCATACATGCAATCCCAGCACTTTGGGAGGTAGAGGTTGGAGGATTGCTTGAGGCCAAGAGTTTGAGACCAGCCTGGGCAACAAAGTGAGACCCTGTCTTTGCAAAACAAACAAACAAACAAACAAAAACACAAAAAACTGACTGGGCATGGTGGGGTGTACCTGTGGTTCCAGCTACTTGGGAGACTGAGGTGGAAGAATCCCTTGAGCCCAGGAGGTTGAGGCTGCAGTGAGCCATGATCACACCACTGCATTACAGCTTGGGCAGCAGAGCAAGACCTCTCTTCTAAAAATAATAGAGGAATTTCACCTAACATCTCCCTTCCCACACCTGGAGATCTCTCTCTGAGCTTGGCACCTGCATCCAGTTTCAAGACACTTTGGGTCCAGGCTAGGGAGATAGAGGAAAAATTGGGAGACTCACATCTAGTTCACGGAAGCTGAGTTTCTCTCTAGCCTGCTACTGTTCATCATTGCATGTCCCCATACGGCCACTCGAGCATTCTGTCCAGACTCACGACTGCCCTTGATGGGGACCAGTGGGCATGCTGATGCCATCTTAGCCCCATCCCATGCCTTTCTGGTGGGTTCTCAATTGTTTTAGTTGGGACAGTTATATTGAGGGTGCCAAAAAATGATACACATTTTAAGAGATATTCTCTAGGTATTCCTTTCTGAAGTTGAATTGAATGACAGTAGCGATATGTAGTATGATGTTCACTCAAAAGATGGCATTCATCAAATTAATGCTAGTATCACCATGCAATAGGCAGGACAGTCAAAGAAATTGGCAGAAGCGTGGTTGTCCTTTGAGGAGTGCAAAACAATTTTGAAGTGGTATTTGAAATTTGAGAATGGTGTGAAAGTACAATGACCTGGAGGTGTGAGTATGCAACAGAACCCCCAACATACCTGACGACTATGCATATTCGTGATGAGTCTGAGACACCTGACCCTGTGCGCAACATGCACAAGGGAAAATCCGGGAGGCGTCGCCCAGTAGCAAGTCCTGCAGTTGTTTGCCATCATTAGAAGTATCTGGATGCTGGTGGGAACCACTTTGAGCACCTCTTGTCATTGCAGAAGTCAAATGTGACTTGTATTCATCTTTCATTATCAGTATATATTAAGTATTACAATTTTAATACCGTTTTTTCCTGTCTTAACGCATGTATACATTTTTGGGGCACCCTCTGTAGTTCCAAGTGGCAGCCTCCTAAACTCAAAGCCTAAGTAAAACTACATTCATTTACTCACTTAACTGTACTGAGGAAAATACAAGGATGGCTGGCCCCAGAGACTCCAGAAACCCATATGCTGGCATCTCCCCCGGCTTTCCCCTCATTGCGGTCCCCACTGCTCTCCAGGCATCTTTCTGTTCTCTCCTTTGCCTCTGGGCCTTCATCACAGGTGGGGTGCACACAGCCAGGTGTGTCCTGAGCTCCCATCCTTCCATCACCCTCTTCAATGGGCAATGACTGGGTCTGTCCTCTTCTAGTTGGAAAATCCCAGGGAAGACTCTCATTGGACTGGCTTAGGTCACATGGCCACACCTAGGGCCAATCCCATGGCTGGGGTATGTGAGCACCGGTGGCTGGAGTTGGGGAGGAGCAGTTTCCCCAGATAAGGAAGAGAGGGTAAAACACAGAGTGGCTGTTATACTCTGTTAGGTTACTTGACATTTAGCGTACTCAGGAGAACAAGTCTCACTCAGGGTGTGGACCGTGCCCCCACTGAGAGGGAGTGGCCGGCACACAGGCAGGAGCGGGAGCTGGGAGGCTGGGGGGACAAGAGGCTGGCATGTTGGGATTTGAGGGCCAGAAATTCTCAAAAGGAGTATGAGAAATCCATCTGGTCTCACCTCCACAAACAGTTCAGATATTGTACCGGTGATTCTGACAAGTTCTGGATAGAGGGCTGCCCATGGACGCAGCGCTTAGCGCCATAAGGCTCCTGAACTCCGCCCTGGCTTCAGCGTCTCAGGTCCAGCCAGGCTCTGTTGCTGACCAGCTGGGTGGCTTCAGTCTCCACTTCCTTAGAACGGGTACAGTGGTGATGCCATGGCAACCTGAGAAAGGTGTTATGGGAAACGCAAGTGAGAGAGGCACTGGAAGCCCCTCCTGTGTGGGCCTGGAGCACAGCACCGTGTTCGGCCAATGGCACTTCTCCTTCCTCCCTCTCTCCTGGTGGTTTTGTGTTCTGGTGGGAGCAGTTCACCTCTGCAATGGTTAATTTTATGTGTCAACTTGACCACACTTGGGGGGCCCAGTTAGCTGGTTAAACTTATTTACAGCTGTGTCTGTGGGGTGTTATCGGAAGAAGCAAGCATTTGAATTGTTACCAGGGAGGAATCTTTTATTTCTCCAGGCCCAGGGAACATCATGATTGGTCTAGCCTGAGTCACATGCCCATCTCTTGACCAATCACAATAACCGAGGGAGGGTGGAGTCCTATGATTGGCAGCTCCACCACCAGTGGGTGGGAGGTCACTTCCCAAAGAAAGGGTGGTGGGGGAGAAAAGGGGCTTGGCTGATGAGACCCCAGACTCGGTGGGTTTGCTCAGCTGATGGCCCACCTCACACCGAAGGCTCTGTTGACCCCTCTGCCTTCCTGGAAGGGCTCTGAAGCAGAAAGTGGCTCGCGCTGGCCCCTCTCCCCTGTGCAGGAGACGGTTGGGGCCCTGCCCAGACATTCTGGATGATCCCTGAGGCCATGCGGGAGCCACCAGACCACATGGGGCCTCAGACATGGCGCTGGGGAATCTCTGATCTCAAAGCCGATTGACCTGGGTGTGGACCTGCCCAGCAGGCCTGAGGTCAGGGTGGAGGCTGATGGAACCTCTCTGACTCATAGTGTCCAGCTCTCAGAGTCCACGCCGCAGGCCCCCGCCCTGCACCTGCTGGGCCCAGGAGGCTGTCAGGCCCAACGCCCGGCCGTGTGACTTTGGATGAGACCTCAGCGCTGTGAGGCTGGGCCTATGAGGAAGGAGGAAGGCTGGGGAGGTCCTGGCAGCCTCCGAGCCCCCTGCTGCTGAGCACAAAGTCGAGCTGCATTCCAGGACATGGGAGATGTTCTCTGCAGCCACAGAGGTGGCAGCATGAGGCTCCAGGGGAACAGGGTACAGGAATGGCGAGCCCCGTGGGCCTCCCGGGCCCCAGAGAGGGGTGCTGGTGCTGCAGAGACCCCAAAGGGCAAGGTGGAGTGGGGCAGCCAACCCTGCTCACTCCTGCTTCCAGACCTTGTCTCTTTCACAGTGGCAGCCTCAGCCCTAGAAGCACACCAGGCAGAAAGAAGATCCTGGGACATACTTGCTGGACTTTGAGTTCATTCAGAGCCACCCCTGAGTCCCGATTGCGGGACCTCAGGCGGGGCATTTTGGCCTCTGAAACTCCACTTTCTCAGCTATAAAATGGATCACAATTCCAAGCTTCAAAACTTGGGGTAAAGCACAGAATGGAAAAGCATGTGACTCCCTCTCCCCTCTGCCATTGTCTTTTGAATTCTCTGTTCATTAGCTTTATTAGTCCTTACAAAAAGTTATAATTAGTACCTGACACTCTGAGAACAAATACAGTCTCTCTCTTTTTTCTTTTTGAGTCGGAGTCTCACTCTGTTGCCCAGGCCGGAGTGCAGTGGCACAATCACGGCTCACTGCAGCCTCGACCTCCCAGGCGCAGGTAAACCTTCTGCCTCAGCCTCCTGAGTAGCTGGGACTTCAGACATGTGTCACCACGCCAGGCTAATTTTTCTTCTTCTTATTACTTGTAGAGATGAAGTCTTGCTTTGTTGCCCACGCTGATCTTGAACTAGGCTCCAGTGATCCTCCTGCCTCGGCCTCCCAAAGTGCTGGGATTACAGGTGCACCCAGCCGACTCTCACTTTTGCCAGAACCACTGGGAGATGAAACCCACCTGCCCTGAGGGTGTGTGTGCGTGTGTGTATGTGTGCGTGAGT
>CAUYQG010221691.1:0-16837 GCA_963574415.1 Tarsius wallacei
GTCGCCCAGACTGGAGTGCAGTGGCCGCTCCCGGCCACCGCAGCCTCGACCTGCTGGGCTCTGGCGATCCTTCTGCCTCAGCCTTCCAAGTAGCCGGAACTACAGGCGCGCGCTACCACGCCCGGCTAGTTTTTTGATTTACTGTAGAGATGAGGTCTCACCAAGTTGCCCAGGAGGGTCTCGAACCCTCGGGCTCAGGCAGTCCACTCACCTCGGCCTCCCAAAGTGCTGGGATTACAGGCTGAGCCACCGAGCCCGGCCAATAAAGCTATTTTTTAAAAAGTTTTATATTTTCATTGGATTTTATGGTTTCCAGAGAACTTTCACATCATTTTTCCATCAGTTTCTCAGCATAATCCTGTATATTCAAGAGAGACCACGTTCAAGGGGACAGGCTTTTGTTGATCACCTACCACATATGGGCATCACGCTAGCTTCCATCTTTGTATAAATCACATAAGAGTTAAGAGCACAGACTGCAAAACACAGTTGTGTGAGTTCGGATTCTACCGTGCTGCGTGTTAGCTGTGTGGTCCCTGGGCCAACTGTTTACCTCCGCTTCCTTATCTGTTGTGATAGTGTCATGAGGTCTAATGCGTGGGAAGGGGCTGACACTAGTGTGACCATTTCCTCTGTACTGTTGTGACCTCATCTGCTCCTCACAGCATTCCTTGGAGGAAGGAGGGTGGCGCCTACTCCAGCCTGCGGGTGAGGACATCGGTGAGAGTGTGTTCTACACTGGGTTATACTTCTAGGAAGGAGCAAAGCTGTGGTCAGAACCCAGGCCCGAGTTCTCCACGTGTGCTGCTGCTTCCTCCTTTCACACGACCTCTTGGGCTCCACTTATGGGATAGATTCGTCCAAATCCAGCCAAGCTGTCCCTCGTGGACCCCCTTGTGTACACGCCAAGACCAGACATGTAGAAGACGGCGGGTCACCCAGGACCCCGTTTGTCGCCGCAGAATGGAATGAGGCGAGTTGCCCGGGCCTTTCTTCCACCTACCACGCACGTATGTAGGAATTTAGTCAGACACATTATAGGTGCTGCAGGAATCCCAAAGGGCAGGGTCTTTTAGGGAAGCAAGGACGATTTTTTAAAAAGCTTTTCACATCCTCGTCGTTTCTGCTCTCCTGCCATGGGCTAAAGAGAGTTGACTTTGCCATCTGTGGAGTCCCGCCATGGCCACAAAGCGGCCTCACAGAGGTAAACCAGAGCCAGAGGCCCGCTTAGCACATGACTTCAGCCCTCAGCCCTGGGCCCCGACACCAGGGTTGTTGCGCCGGTGAGAGTTCGTCTCAAGAGCTTCCTCTGTAAATATTATTTCTCCAGGATGTCCAAGTTTCATAGCTCATTTTCACTAGATTTCTTTCTGGCTAAGTTTCCTAAACATATATCCTTCTGGGCTGGCAGGAAGGAGCAACACCCAGGCTGACTGCTCGTGTAGCTTACTAGGTGTCCAACTCTCCAGTGTGACTTCATTTCAGTTTTCCAGACCTACATCCTCCTGCAGCTGCTCTGAGGACAAGCAAGGAAGGAGAGAGCGTGAGAAAGGGGGCCTCAGGGAGAGGGGGCTGGCCACACAGCAGCCGCGCCTTCCTCTTGCTGCAGTGGGAGCAGGGGTGGGGGGGCGCCATTCGGCCAACACAGCCTCATCTGCGGGGTGCTGGGAACCGTGCTGGGTGCCAGATGGATCCCTGCACTCAGGGCTTCCATGTGAAACAGGGCACACATGAACCTAGGAGTGATAAACCAACACAGCAGCAAAAGCTCTCCTTGGTTTTGAGCTAAAAGCAGACAAAAGTGCAAAAACTGCGACAAATGCACACTCTCTAGTTCTTATTTTTTGTACTCCCTTTTAAAGAAAGGCAGAAAAGAAGACACAGAAAAAAAAAACTATGGGAGAATGTAGGAAATCCTTGATGAAAATCTTGTAAAAAAAAAACCAAAACACACAACACAACGTGCGTAGCTCATGAATATATATGTATAAAATATGAGACCGTGTACTGGATTCTGACCAAATTCAGTGGCTGCCCTGGGAGGGATGAGAAGAAGGACCAAGACTGGTGGTGTTTTGCTTCTTCAGAAACAACTCCGAGGCAGGAGCAGCTGGCCGGTACTGCTGAGTCACTGTGGGGGATGGGGCTGCTTGTGTATGTTGGCATTTAGTCTGCGTCCAGTGCCTGGTTTTATGTTTTGTGATATGTATGCTCATGCCCTGTGCACATGGCTTGGTGTTTGTTACAAAGTTTTCATCACAGATTTACTGTGTTTTCCCATGATTCTCCTCTTGCCTGTCAGGGATGGCAGCTGAGGTGCCGAGCTCCACTCTCAACCACGGGCAGACACTCAGAGCCAGCCAGAGCTCCCCCTTTTTGTACCTAGGGACCCCGAGATATTCTATGGCCCAGCTCAGGCTTGGCCCCACTTGGCATCCAGACCTAAACATGGGTACCCATAAAAGGCGGGCCTTCTTAGGGGCAGAAAGGGTCCCAGAAGAACTGGGAGGCCACACGGGGTGAAGACCACCAAGGCTCCAACTTTCTCCATCATACCCCTTTCCAACACCCCCTGGCAGGTTGGCACTGGGACAAAGGAGGAGGAACATGTCTTATGCACTCCTTCCAGGGAATTAGGACTTGCTGACCATGAGCGGGAAGATCAGTGGCTCTGGAGCATCCCAAGGATGAAGGGGCAGATGCGTTTTGAAAAACAACCCAAGCCCGTAGTCTGTAGGCCACAGTCATTCTCCCCAGTTCTGAACTGGGGGCAGCAACAATGAATTGGCTGAAGGAATGGAGAGCAAGGTTGGAAAAGGTGCTCTCGTGATGGATATGGAGAAACTTAAACCGATACGATATTGTAAAAATATACGAAAAGCAGGGCGGGAGTGTTAGCTTGTGGATTTGTGACCTAAGGTGTCCCCAGAGGACCTAAGTCCTGCATCTCTATTAGGAGTGCAGTAAGAAGTGCTGGCTTGGGAATGGCCTATTTATCGAAAACAAATGTCGAGCTGAAATGTGCAAAGTCACCTCTGTGGGTCGTGTTCTTTCCTCGTTTCGTGCTCATTATTTAAACCTGTTGTGGGTCTCTGTGCACTTAGGGCGCCTATGTAAGTGGGGACCCAAGCTTTTGAGTGGATATACCAGCCCCTAGCGAGGCATCCACACGTTTTGTTGGAGCTTCTGTAAGTCTGTCTCTCTGGTTCTCTCCTCCGCTCCGACAGCCTCCCCTTGGGTCTTAGCAGGAGTTCGTTCATGGTAGGGCCCATGACCCCTCACTTTCCAAAGGCAGAAAGGAGGAAAGGGAGCCATGAGCCTGTCAGTGCCAAGAGAAGCGAGCTTTGGGGTGCTGCATCCACTTCCAAGCCCCAAGCTGTCCTCGCATCTTCTTGCCCTGCCCCAGGACATGTTAAAGATAAGATGCCAGCTGGGGCATTGAGCAGGGAAGACACCCAGGGAGGAGATTCTGGGTCTGCAGATGTCCGTGCGCGGTCTCCATGCCCGCTTTCCACCTCTGCTCTCCGAGGAGAGGCCAGGAGAGATTACGTGCTGGTTATTCTGGGCTGGAGACTTTCCGTCCTCTGCTGTGTTTACCCAAAGTGAGGTCAGTCTCATTCAGAACTCAGTGAGGTTGTTTTATGTCAGTGGCATTTATAATTAAAACTCAGCCACAAGCTGGGCTCCACGGAACATTAGAGAAAGACAGAGAAGGGTAAAAAATGGAATTTGGGGGGAAAATTCTGGTGGTCTAGAATATATATATCCTATATTTCATATACTTATGTATATATATATAATATATATAATGTATATGTAAAATAAAACTTATCTTAAAACTTGTAAAGATGTCTGATCCTTTAGATTCTGAAAAGGTAGATGGAAATTTTTGACATAATCCAGACTGAGTGATTTGTATATATTAGTGTGTGTGTGTGTATTTTAAAGTTTATCTAGAAAAATCTATCTGTATCATCAGATGAGGGATGGTGGGGAGGAGGAGCAGGGAGTCCCTTCCATCAATGTGACCAAGGTAAGAGCTTGGGAAGCACCTTTTGGGGAGCATAGCCCTGTTGGAGACCATCCCCTCTCTCTGACTTCTGGCAGCGGGGCCCAGCTCGGCCCACCATGGCCATTTGAGAAGCTGTTTTAACTTTGGGCCCAAGCTGGGGGCAGTAAAATGCTTCTGCCATTAGTTGTCGAGTCACATCAACCAGAGAACGGAAGTCTGGACTCCTCCAAAACAACGGGGCAGGAGGGATTTCACCAAAGAGCAGGTTGCCTTTTCTACAGGGCTGTGAGGCAGGATTCTTTTTCCCAGTGAACTCTGTTCATGCCTTTAGGATGTGGCTTGATTTATAAATATTTGATTGGCACTCACTTTGCTCAGGAACACTTCCATTTGCCTGGTGAGTGGTGCCAGTAATCCTCCTGTGTGCCTGGGGTGGCAAGAGGTTGGGGGCTGCGGGGGGGAGGCTGCAGGCTTGGGATGCTCATGGGCATATTATTATTCTCCAGTTATTACTCCCATCGAGGAATAAGTCGTGGCCCCCCTTTGCCAGAGAGGAGACTCCCCCCAAAGAGCAGAATCAAACGCGGCACTCCTCCTCGCCTCTCGCCAGACTGGCTTGCTCTGCCAGGGAAGTTAGACAGGGCAGGGCTTGCTGCCTGTGCCTGGACACATTGTGCCTTTGTGCCAGGCCCTGGGGAACTCCAGCCTAGATACTTCCAGAAAGCTGAGAGGAAGGGTCGCTCTCAGTTCTGTGAGCAAGCATAGAATTCATGTAATTGAATCGATCTGAAAGATTAGCTGGCTGGTTAAGGAAGGCTGAGTAAGCCAAGAGGGATGATGATGATGATGACGATGATGATGAATATCGTTTTTTCAAGCACTTATTATGTGCTTGGCTAACCACTTTTTTTTTTTTTTGAGACAAGATCTCATTCTGTCACCCAGGCTGGAGTGCAGTGCCATGATCACGGCTCACCATATATAGCCTTCTAGGCTCAGGTGATCCTTCTGCTTCAGCCTCCCGAGTAGTTTGTGTGCTGGGACTACAGGCACATGCTACCACCACGCCCGGCTAATTTTTTATTTTTTGGAGAGATGAGGTCTCACTATGTTGTCCAGGTTGGTCTCAAACTCCTCGGCCTCCCAAAGTGCTGGGATTGCAGGTGTGAGCCTGGCCTGTGCAAAACACTTTTTACCAACATTATCCCACTTAAAAGTCACACTTTCCTATGAGGTGGGTACTGTTGTCATTCTTGTTCCTAAAACAAGGAAGCTGAGGCACATAGAGGAGAAATAACTGTCTCAAGGTGACACAGGACTACTGAACAGCAGTGCTGAGACCTAAGCCTACACCCATCTGACCCACACGACACACATGCTTATTTGATCAGCTTGTGGGGCAGAGTCACTGTTATGGTGTTGTTATCAAGGATGGTGGTAGGATACAGAGAGAGCCTAAGTCTTGGAAGTGGAAGATGTGGTCGGTGTCAAGCTTTCCCAGCTTGCAGAGGGTCCTGCCTGGCAGCCTCAGTGTTCTTAGAGTGATGAGAATTGTAACCTCTTAAGATTGTGGGGAGGCAGAAAGGAAAGAGTCTAGCACAATGTCTGGCACACGGCAGGGCTTCCTAGATGTTGGCTGAGTATATTGTTGAACTTGAATTCAATACAGCTCATCAAACTAATGTTTACTGGGCATTAGACCAAGTGGCAGGCAATGTGCTGGATACAAAAATTGTAGTGTTGAGCAATAAGAGACAAAGCCCTTGTCCTCAGGGGGCTGGGTTGGAGAGAACACCATGTGTAATCACGCAAATGAATGCAGAATTCTAACTCCAAGGAGAGCTGCGTGGTACGTGAGATGCTCCTCAAATGCTCTGTGTCCAAAATGCAACTGGCTGTCTTCCCCTGCACCTGCTCCTCTTCCCAGACTCTCTTTCTCATGGTGACACCACTTACCTGCCTGCTGGAGCTGACACTCTAGGAGTCAACACCCAACCTTTTCACAAACTGTGCCCATCAGCCCCAGAATCTACAGCCCTCCCTGGCTGCTTTTGCCTAGCATTTGTAGTGTGGCCATGTGACAGATGTTCACAGATTGTGGAGGTGATTGCTACAGCAGGGGTGGGAGGAATGGTAACAGGACAAACCAAAACACCTTCTCAATGGGCCAGAAATTCTTGCCAGTGGAGACATTTTACTCAGATCTCTGGACACATGCACCCATCATAGGTTGATACCATGTAAGAAAGGTTAGGCACTTGTAAACTTATTCTCCTAGAGGTAGGAGATGACAAATTTGACAATTCCCAGGGCAGATCAACCAGCTGGGGACAAAGAGAAGCTGTGAAAGGAGTTAATTTTGCCTGGTAGAGCTTGCGGGCATACAGTTCTATCTTGTGTGATTTATTTAAATATTGATTGGCTTTTAGAAATGTTTTTTTCCCAAAGGAAGCCTTAAAGTGTCACTCTCTGCTTGTCACCACGATCTCCAGTCTTGCTCAAGACTAGAAGCCAGCTCCTTGCCGGCTGTTCTGGTCCCAGTCATCCGCGAGGATGCGCTCCATGGCTGGCCAAGGCTGATGGCTGTTGCCCAATAACCCATGAGATTCAGAAGGGCTCCGGCAGTACCAACACTGGGCAGAAGAGGGCGACAGACCCACATTCAGGGAGCACATCCCTGCCCAGAAGGACACCTCACTTTCACGAGCTTCGTCAATATTTTTCAGCCTTGTGAGGCACGCGGGACAATGCTATTATTCCCATTCCACAGGTGAGAAAACTGAGTCTCAGTGAGATTAAATGATTTTCCCAAAAATCAGACAGCTGGGAACACTGGAGACATTTATATTTCCAGACAAGAGAGGATGATTGGAAGAGTCTTAGGGCCAGGGGGCTTGAGGCTTCTTTTGCAGAGTACTTTTTGCAAAATGGAGATAATGCCGATTGTCCAGTGCTGCTTCAGTTAGAATGTGGCAGGGCAGGGATATGAGCTCAAGCCTTCCAGTCCCAAAGCCAGGGTCCTGGGCTCTGCAGAGGCCAAGTTGGTTATCCAGTTCTCTGGGCATTGGCTGCCCACCCACCCCACTGACTCCTGTCTCTGTTCTCTCAGCCCTTGTCCTCAGCCCCAGAGTAAGCATGAGCAAATAACAGGCTAATACAACGGCTCTGAGTGTTGGCCGAGAGGCCTCGGTCGAAGCCTGAGCCTAGCCCCCTGGCCTTCTGGAAAGCAGTACCATAGAAAAGCAGAGCTAGAAGGTCGATCGATGTTGTGCTGTGTTTCCATATGCTGGGCTGAATGTATGGAAAGCTTGATGGTGATAACAGCAATATTAGCCTGTTCCTCTGGTCCAGGACCTGTGCCAAGAACTCTCACTGTGTTATCGTATCTAATCCTCTCAAGAAGCCCGTGAGGCAAGTGATATTCTTATTCTTACTTCGCAAGTGAGAAACATGAGAACAGAAAGGTGATGCAGGCTGCCCAAGCTCACTTGGCAAATAACCCCGCGTTTCTCAGATGCAGACATCCTTGCACACACTCTTACGGCTGCAATGAGCTGCTTACTGGGGGGCTCCTGACAAACCTCGGGCCAGGCGGCCAGATGCATAGCAGACTCTAGAAATTGTCCTGGTGTCATGCACCCAGAGTGCGGGCTATAATGTTAGTGATGGGATGACAATGAAGCTATATACCATTTGTAGTATTGGAGTATTGGAGCCTCTTGTCACTCCAGAACTCAAGGTTTCCCAGAAGAGCCAGCTGGACCCCAAGGAACACATCACCAAAGCTGTTTTTCCTTTGGGGTTCTGAGGACCAGAGAATACTCCCCATTGATTCGGAAAATTAGAAGCATTTAAAACTCAGAGAAGGGCCAGGCTCGGTGGCTCAGCCTGTAATCCCAGCACTTTGGGAGGCCGAGGTGAGTGGATTGCCTGAGCCTGCGGGTTCGAGACTCACCTGGGCAACTTGGCGAGACCTTGTCTCTACAATAAATCAAAAATTAGCCGGGCATGGTAGCGCGCGCCTGTAGTTCCAGCTACTCAGAAGGCTGAGGCAGAAGGATCGCCGGAGCCCAGCAGGTCGAGGCTGCGGTGGCCGGGAGCGGCCACTGTACTCCAATCTAGGTGACAGAGTGAGACTCCAACTCAAAAAAAAAAAAAAAACTCAGAGAAGGCCAGGCACAGTGGCTCAAGCCTGTAATCCCAGCACTTAGGGAGGTGGAGGCAAGAGGATTGCCTGAGTCCAGGGGTTCAAGACCAGCCTGGGCAACTTGGCGAGACCTCATCTCTACAGTAAACCAAAACATCAGCCAGGAATGGTGGAGCGTACCTGTGGTTCTAGCTACTTGGAAGGTTGAGGTGGAAGGATTGCCTGAACCCAGCAGGTCTACGCTGGGGTGGCTGTGAGTATGCCATTGCACTCCAGTCTGGGTGACAGAGTGAGACTACAACTCAAAAAAAAAAAAAAAATCCCAGAGAAGGTAAAGCTTGTTTCCCTTGTATTGTGTGGGGCAGACACATGAACTGTGTATCACACCTGATGTGATACATTACAGTTTAAGTCCATTTTTTGCAATAAACAGTGCTTCTTTATACACACACACACACACACACACACACACACACACACACACACATATATATATATATTTTTTTTTTCGTTGGAGTCTCACTCTGTCGCCCAGGCTGGAGTGCAGTGGCATGTATGCTCACGACCTCCCCAGCATCGAACTTTTGGTCTCCAGCGATCCTTACGCCTCAGCCTTCCAAGTAGCCGGCAGTACAGGCACGCGCTACCACACCCAGCTAATTTTTGATTTATTGTAGAGACGAGGTCTGGCCAAGTTGCCCGGGTGGGTCTCGAACCCGCGGGTTCAGGCAATCCACTCGCCTCGGCATCCCAAAGTGCTGGGATTACAGGTTGAGCCACCGAGCCCGGC
Organism: Tarsius wallacei; assembly: GCA_963574415.1. NCBI lineage: Eukaryota > Metazoa > Chordata > Mammalia > Primates > Tarsiidae > Tarsius > Tarsius wallacei. Next base: position 8,950 of record CAUYQG010221691.1, read on the forward strand.
CACTTCTGTATATTTTTAACAAACTAAACAGTCTTTTTGCCTCCTTTTGGTGCCTGTTTTTCACAGACTATAAGGCATTCAGCAAGCCCATTTGAAGAAAAGCTAGCAAAACAAAGCCCCCAAAACCTGCAGCTGTGAGCCCAGCCTTAACCTTCCTGCTCCTCATCGCATGGGTTTGTGTGGTGGGTGGGAAGGAAGGGACAATGCCACCCAGCCTGTAGACACCAGCGTCCCTCCCCATTACCTGTGCCTCCGAGGGTGGCGGGGGGCGATAAATAAATGAACCCGGAAATAGTCACTTGAATGTAGAACTTGCAACTTTGGTGCGTAGTTCACAACGACCCAACATAGAAACCAGCCCGCCAAAGCCAGTGTTTGGCATTCCATCCTAAAGCCAGTCCGACAGGGCCTGTCTGTCTGCTGTCTGCTTGTCCTATTCCATGTCTCCCGGTGTCACCCCCACTTTCCTTGTGATTTGCAGCATGTTTGACTCTTGAGATTGCCGACCCTCTAAGCAGGGATCAGGTCTGATTTTTGACTTCTCTGTAACATCTGATACCTCAGCGGCATTCAGGGGATTTCAGATCACCGTGCAGTAGGGCCCAGGTGCCTACTGTGAAACACATACCAACAGCAGAAGCACTGAAGCAAAAGGCAGAGATGCTTGCACACAGATAGTCAAGAAGAGACTTTTCTCCAAAGCCATGCCTCCATTTTTTGACACCATCTGAGAGCCGAGGGGCCGGGAAGGCCTGGAAGGATATCCAGCATTTGGCTCAAGTTACTCCCACTCTCCAATTTCTATGAGGTCTGGAGAATGACTTTACCCCTCCTAGTGACCACAACCACATCTGCATGATATGCAGAGGGAGAGCTGCGTAATTTATGATGTGTAAGACGACGATTATGAACTAGGATTTCACAAATCAAGCCCGGTGGAAACTCAACCTGCAGAGTCCATTGACTTGCAGTCAAGCCCACATCCCTGCAGGGTTTACTGCCGTGCCCCTCTGGCTCTCCCCTCATGGAGCCAGCAGGCTCCCGCTCGGCCTTGGGGGGCAGAGCTTTCACTAGTTACAGAATCTGGGAAGACATACAGCGGTCAGACGCCAGCGGCCGGTTGTGTCAGGTCAGCAGAGAGTGCTTTGAAAAACTGGAAAGAGAACGCCTTTAGGAAAGCGGTAGGCCCCCAAACTCTCTGTTTTCCAAGCCCAGACCCTTTACACAGGTCTATTACCCCCACCTCTGACTGTGTCGTGCCTGCATAGACCTTGGAGAAGCAGGTGACTGTTCTTAGATAGCCTCCTTCCTCCCCTCCTTGACTAAGGAAGACACTGGAAAGGCAAGGACTACAACAGAGGTGGTTCTTACTGTGCTGGTCGCTCCTGTCCCTCGTTCCATCCACAGTGCCATCCGGAAGGATCCTCAAGAAGTGGCCCCCGTTGCTGCAGTAGAGGAGTTTGGGCTTCTTGTAATTCCCCGGGGGCAGGTTAAACTTCTCAGTCAGGGCTGTGAAGGTTGTGATTTCCCCTTCGGCCATGGCTCAGCAGCTGCTGGTCGTGGTGCTTCCGAGACTGTAAGAAATTGGACCAACCTGTCATGCGTTCTTCCAGTCGAGCACGTTACATATTTTCAAGCAGGGAAGGACAGCGGCGGGCACAGGGCTTCCGGTTGATTAGGAACCACAGGTGCCCGGGTGATGCCTGCTGCCAGCAGGCCTGTGAGATGGCCGGCAGTTAGGGAAGGATGGTCCCTGGCTGGGTGGAGCTTTCAGGGCATCTGGCTCTTCCCAATTGGACACAGTTTTGGATCAAACTGTGCATTTTTTAGAAGTTCAAGTTTAATTGTTTGGCCAAAGGGGAAAAAAATCGTGTTTGGGTCCCTCCTTCTGGTCCACACACATCCTCAAATTAAACACTGAAGTGGCACTAAAATAACACTCAAGACCTAGCTGAAACCCACAAAAGCCGAGAGGCCGGGCCCAAGGTCCTGCCCTCCACCCTCACACAGCCTTGACTAGCGACTGCCCTAGCAGGTAGCACAGGTGGCCTAGACACGACAATCAGGGGCCCACGTGCAAGGCGTCGGCAGCCCTTCAGGGACTCCAGAGTGACCGCAGAGGGTTAGTATGTAAGGGAAACATTCTGGATTAAACACTGGGGGGAGCAGAACTGAAGCTAGGGAGTAAGGCACAGGGTAGGATTCGGGGGGCCTTTAAGGGCAGATGCTGTATGAAAGGAAGTGTGATGAGACAGGTCGTTATAAAGGTGTGCCTGGTCACTGCTCCATCCACAGCCTTCCACATACCCCCCATGGCACGGAGAAGGTGGATCTGTCTCTTGTACACAGGCCATCTTCATCATAATTATCTTCTAATACAAGACATACTTAATGCAACACAGGAACCTCCACATAACATTGTATGTAGCCACTATACACACTCGTATTGGTAACATAGCAATGCATCAATTTTGTCTCTAAGGATTAAAAAATAAAGGCGATGAGCATTAGAACTTTAAAGCATACACTTGTCCTACTGTGTAGGAGGAAGAAGTCTTGGTAGCTACAAAAGCTGTAAAAGAAAGAAGCTAAAATGCCATGAGCATGCCAGTGCTCCCCAGCCTGGGTAATAGTGTGAAACCCTGACTCAAAGAAGAAAGAAAGACAGAAAAGAAAGAAGGAAAGAAAGAAAGAGGAGAAGAGCCAGGCGTGGTGGCTGAAGCCTGTAATCCCAGCACTTTGGGAGGCCGAGGTGAGAGGATTGCCTGAACCCACAGGTTCAAGACCAGCCTGGGCAACATGGTGAGACCTTGTCTCTACAATAAATCAAAAACAGCCAGGTGTGGTAGTGCATGCCTGTAGTTCCGGCTACTTGGAAGGCTGAGGTGGAAGGATTGCTGGAGCCCCGCAGGTCGACACTGGGGTGGCTGTGAGTGTTCCACTGCATGCCAGTCTGGGCAACAGAATGAGACTCCAACTCAAAAAGAAAGAAGGAAAGAAAGAAGCAAAAAAGAGACCAGGAAATGAACATAGGAGCTGTACTTTGTAGGTGTGACTAGCGAGTGTGATCATTGATACATATGCATGATCAAGTAGTCCTTTTTTTTGAGTTGGAGCCTCACTCTGTCACCCAGACTAGAGTGCAGTGGCCGCTCCCGGCCACTGCAGCCTCGACCTGCTGGGCTCCAGCGATCCTCTCACCTCAGTCTTCTAAGTAGCTGGAACTACAGGTGCGTACTACCACGCCTGGCTAATTTTTGATTTATTGTAGAGATGAGGTCTCGCCAAGTTGCCCAGGCGGGTCTCGAACCCACGGGCTCAGGCAATCCGCACACCTCAGCCTCCCAAAGCGCAGGATTACAGGCTGAGCCACCGAGCCCAGCCTGATCAAGTAGTCTTATTATAACAGTGATCATCATCATCGTTAACATAGTCTAGGCTACCCCTTAACTCATGTTAACCTCACCATTACCCTTGGAAGTGAACACTAATATTAATTATCCCCATTGATTATAAACTGAATCCAAAACTTAGAAATACTAAATGACCTGTCCAAGCTCAACAGCTGGTAAGTGGTATTGTGAGCTGAACCTTAAAAGGAGTTTGTGAACACAAAGCCTCAATTTGCCTTTAACCATCATGAAAAGGTTAACTGACTTCACTAATACTGCAATAATTTTTTTTTTTTACCAGAAGTGGGGTTTTTACCCACTACCTAGCATGTACATTTGTCCCTATAAACTTGTTACTCATTTGGTTATTGATTTGTGACCAAATGTTGGCTGTCTCTACCAACAGCCTCTACTTTTGCCCACATGCCCACCTCAAGGAGGAGCCCACGCACCTCCTCATTCCCTGGGAGAAGCCCACACCACCCGCACTGTGAGACTCTCGGAGGAACAGCTAACCACCTGCATTCCCTGCACTGACCATCCATCCATCCTGCAGCTGCCTTGTGGGGACTGCTCTTGTAGAAGGCAGTTCCCTTGGAAATCAAGGTTCCAATTACAGTGATTCATTTTCATGACTTTGGAGTTAGGGTCATGTTGGAAGCCTCCATTTATTTTCTCTGCTCATGGGCCAGTCATCATTCCCAGTTTCAGCTACTATTGGAGGTGACTCCAAGGACCCCTAGAGAGAACTTTGCAGGCACTGTTGAAACTATATTTAAAGTCAGACATCCCAAAAATCCCTTCCACATATGCTAAAACTCTGATCAGTTCTTTTCACATAATACAGTGAAAGAGAGAAAATTAATTTTTATGTCAATTTCACAGGGAGGACTGCAGAACTGACCTTGCACGACACATTGCATTTCCCTCCCAAATCCCCACTACCTCCTCTAAACCCTTTCCTTTCATCCGTGGCCTCTAAGTCTCTCTGTGCCCACCTCTGTCTTGCTCACAACGTCTCTCTAAGACTCACCTCTCTCTCCGCCCAGACTTTGGCCCAAATTCCTCCCTCCCCTCCCTTCTGGATTCCCATCTGACATAAAGCCATTTATCTCTTCCAAACATGGATAACTTCACCCCCCACCACTCCATTAGCACACAGCCATTACCAGATTCCCCTAACATGAAGTACAACTAAGAGATAATACAATTTTTTCTTTCATTAAATTTTTTTCCAGACACGTCCTAAGACTTAGTGTGATGCAGGAGACAATGATTATATAATTATATGATAATTTTATACTAGTGGTTGCCATTTAACTGTACCAATAGTCCTTTGTATTGCCGATCTTAGGTGGGCAGAATTTTGTTTCTTGTTGTCTCTGGGTTTCCTCCAATGAAGACCTCTGATTTTGAGGTGGCTGCAAGTTAAGGATGGCCTTTCTTCCAGATCCAGCCCAGTAAGGAGTCTCCCTTAAGTTGTTTACCAAGTGTTGGGCATGGATTTGGCTCTATCCATTTGCATTCTTGCTTCCATCCCTGAAGAACAGATGCACCAGAAGGCTGGTTGAGGATGGGGATACCAACTCTACCATTAGGGATTACCCTAATGCTCACATTCACATGTGTGTGTAGGCCATGCAGCCTGGACTTCATCACTGTGGAGCTCTCACTGGCTAAACAACCTCAGCCAGAGCCCGTCAGGTCCTCAGGGGTCCCTTCTCTCCTGATTGCGGTGCAACCTACAGTTATACAAGGCCACTAGCTTGCCCCAATAAGAGGGACAGTCATGGGAGTGGTTGTACTGATGTCAGAAGGCTCCTACACACTTCAGTTCAGATCCATACCTCTTGACTCCTGAAAATACGCCCGGAGTCAACATGAAGTGGATAGACCACAGCAGCGGGGTTTATGAACCAGCCGAAACATACCAAAAAATGAAATTTCTTTTTGATGCTAAAGGAAACCCTAGGGGCATGAAAAGCCCTTATTTTTAAGGTCATTTACAATTTACCTATTATTTTCAGCAGTAGTTGGTCCAAAGTGCTTTTGCCAAATCACAATTTGTTAAAGGATAGAAACAAAGGAAGTATATGATGTGATAAAACCATAAGGCAGCAACCTTAGCAGGCCCTTGGGGATTTACACAAATTGCTCTAATAAATGAATCCATTAACTAAGTGAAATCAGGCATTAAGCATAATGGAAATTTATAAGCTCTGCTTCTTGTTACTATTTTATTTTTATTGGCTGTCAGGGGAGGGGATTATCTGTGTTGTGTTAGGAGACAGAGAAGATCAAGCCTGATGATCTTCATGTCATCATCGTGCATAAAGCCCAGCCTTTTGAGATCCGGGGCTCTGGTGAGGTTTTAGGGGAGCCAGATAACGTTCCTGATGCATCAGTGATGCCCCAGTAAAAGAAACACCAGGCCTATTGGAACATCCATGTTAAGGCTTACTTTCTTTGTCAGCTGTGACCTCTGGAGGGGAACCTAAACTCTGACACATGAACAGGGTCATATTCTTGCCCAGGAATGCGTAGTCACTCCGCAATGCGGGGTAGCAAGCAACCACTGCACAGCCCTGGCTATGCACAGATTGGCTCTGGGAACCTGGGCGAGTCATTTGCTCCTTCCAAGATGTTTCCTCTAATCAACCCCACCCTCTCTCTATTGCACGGAGCTGTCTGAAGGAGTAAATGAAGGAGTGCAATTCACACAGCACTTGAAAAATCATAAAAGTGTGATCTGGCCTCTAGGAGATATCAGTAACTGGATGTGTTGAACTAGGTGAAGTCTGGTGTGATCCAGGTCTGGGTCAGCTGTAATTGAATGCTTAATTTAAAATAAATTTTCAGCTTGTTTGAAAACAATTTTTCATTCCCTCCCATATTGAGTAGAATGAGCTGAGCCCCTTCTCCCATTATTATTTAAGCCACACACATAGCAGAGAAGATGAAGGAGGCAAAGGCAAGACATGGTTACGTAAGGGAGAATTCTTGTCTGTGTTTCAGACTTAGCTCTCAGCTTATCAAAAGTTATTGTAGGGACATTCGTGAAGCCCATTATTTCTGGAAGACATTTGTGCTCAGCTTGGTCCTGGTAACTAAGTTGGAAGGAAAGACTTAGGGCTTTAAGAATCAAGGGAGGGTAAACACTGACATTTATGTTTTGTTTTTAATCCCTATCCCTGCTTAAGCAATGCAGAATACCCATGAAAGAGGACATTTTGCAAAGTGTATAAGGCCACTGAAGGTAGATGTGCAGGTATCTGCTAAGGTGACAACTGGATCCTCAAACCTTGCTTATAACCAGGCTCAGTGGCTCAGCCTGTAGTCTGGCGCTTTGGGAGGCTGAGGTGAGTGGACTGCCTGAGCCCGTGGGTTCGAGACCCACCTGGGCAACTTGGCGAGACCTCATCTCTACAATAAATCAAAAAATCAGCCGGGCGTGGTAGCACGTGCCTGTAATTCTGGCTACTCGGAAGGCTGAGGCAGAAGGATCGCCAGAGCCCAGCAGGCCACTGCACTCCAGTCTGGGCGACAGAGTGAGAGTTCGACTCAAAAAAAACCCCCAAAAAAACCCAGCTTATATAAATCAGGACTCAGTTTTAGTTCCAGATAGGCTCTAAGTCCTTGCTCCCTGTCTCTATGAATGGCTTGCCCCAAAACCCTAACTCTTCCTTTGTTAAGTCAAATATCATGTTAAATGTCAAGGGTAACTACTGAAAGACAAGAAATAGAATGTATTAATTCTAACCAGCCACTGGAAGGGCTAAAGGGGATGAGGTAGAATAAATAAAACTGTACTTATAAAAGAGAATCTAAAAAAGAGAAAAAAGAATAGAAAGTGAAAAATTTGCTAAAAAATTAGGTGCCAGAAATAAATCCAAATAGATTTATAATCACAATAAATGTAAATGGACTAAATTTAGTAGCTCTTGAAAAAATGCACTTGTACTCTGATTACAAAAAACATATTTAAAACATAAGGACACAGAAAGGTTAAAAGCAAAAGGATGAAAAATAGATACCAGATAATGTTAACAAAAAAGTTATGTTTGTGTGGCCATATTAGTATCAAATGAAAATAGATCTAAAGCAAAAAGATAGATTAAGGATAAAAGGGATCACTGCATAATGATAAATGGAATAATTTCACAGAAAAATATAAAAATTCCAAACATGTTACTCAATGACATGGCCTCAAAATATATAAAACAAAAATAGACAAATATATAAAGAGAACTTGACAAATCTACAATGATGGTAGGAGATTTTAATGCATTTCTATTTTAAACAATAGAACAAACAGACACAAAATATGAATAAGGATGTAGAAGACTGAAATACATGATTAGCAATCTTTTAAAATTATTATTATTCCAGGTCCCACACTGGAGATAATTAGCAATCTTTTTTTTTTTTTGAGTTGGAGTCTCACTCCATCACCCAGACTGGAGTGCAGTGGCCGCTCCCAGCCACCGCAGCCTCGA
>CAUYQG010221692.1:0-28329 GCA_963574415.1 Tarsius wallacei
CTAAATCCATCCAAGTTACTGTGAAGTTCATAATTTTGTCCTTCTTTATGGCTGCATAATATTGCATCATGTGTATATACCACATTTTTTTATCCAGTACTCTTTTGATGAATAGCATGGTTGGTTCCATATTTTTGCTATTGTGAATAGTACTGCAATAAATATGCATGTGCAGTTTAATGTCATTTTTTTTTGCCTGCTAATGCAACATCTATTCTGCAGCTAATGGATCAAGGAGTCATTTTGACTTTCAAATCTTATTATTTAAGGAATACATTTCATAAGACTATAGATGCCATAAATAATGCTTTCTCTGTAGATCTGGATACAGTAAGTTGGAAGATTTCTGGAAGTAATTCACCATTCTAGATGCCAATAAGAACATTCATGATTTATGGTAGGAGGTCAAGATATAAATACCTATTACAGGAGTGTGAAAGAAATTGATTTCAACCCTCATGGATGACTTTGAGGGGTTCAGGACTTCCATGGAAAACATTATTGTAGATGTGGTTAGACTAGCAAGAGAACCGGAATTGGAAGTGGAGCCTGAAGATGTGACTGAAAAACTCATGATGATGAAATTTGAAAGACTGATGATGAAATTTGAAAGACTGAGAAGTTGCTTCCTATGGATGAGCAAGAAAAGTGGTTTCTTGAGATAGAATCCACTCCTGGTGAAGATTCTGTGAACATTGCTGAAATGACAATAAAGTATTTACAACAGTACATAACTTTAGTTAATAAAGCCACAACAGGGTGTGAGAAGACCGACTCCATTTTTGAAAGATGTTCTATAGTGGATAAAATACTATCAAACATCATTGCATGCTGTAGAGAAATCTTTTTCAAAAGAGTCATTTGATGTGGCAAATGTCATTATTGTCTTATTCTAAGAAAGTACCACAGCCACTCCAGCTTCAGCAACCACCATCCTGATCAATTAGCAGCCATCAACATCAAGGCAATACTTAGCACCAGTGAAAAGATTACACCGTACTCTAGGCTCAGATGACCATCAGCCTGTTTTAACAATAAAGTGTTTTGATTAAGATATGCATGTTGTTTTTCAGTCACAATGTTATGCACACTTAATAGATTGCAGTATAGTGTAAACATAACTTTTATTTATTTTTATTTTTTATTCTTTTGAGTTGGAGTCTCACTCCTTTGCCCAGGTTGGAGTGCAGTGGCATGCGCACTCACGGCCACCCCAGTTGACCTGCTGGACTCTGGTGATCCTTCTACCTCAGCCTTCCAAGTAGCTGGAACTACAGACATGTGCTACCATGCCCAGCCATTTTATTTTTATTTTATTGTAGAGACGAGATCTCCCCAAGTTGCCTAGGGTGGTCTCAAATTCACAGGTGCAGGCAATCCACTCGCCTCGGCCTTCCAAAGTGCTGGGATTATAGGCTGAGCCACCAAGTCCAGCCAAACATAAGTTTTATATGGACTGAGCAATCAAAAATTTTTTGTGACTTGCTTTATTTCTTTGTGTGTGACTGTGTGTGTGTGTGTGTGTGTGTGTGTGTATAAGGTTTCTTGTGGTTTAATCTCCTTTAATATTTTTAACAACTTGTAGGAATGTATTGATCTTTTTTGTTGGAATTTTTAATTTTTTTAATTTTAAAGCTGTACAGTATAATTCAGGATTAGATATACAAGTGGCATCATACAGGTAAAGTTTGAGCTTCCCTTTGGTTTTGATTAATATATGTATATTATTTTTCAGTCACAATGTTATGCACACTTAATAGATTACAGTATAGTATAAACATAACTTTTATTCGCACTGAGAAACAAAAAATTGTGTGACTTGCTTTATTTCAATAGCTATTTTGTTGCAGTGTTCTGGAATCGAACCTGCAATATCTCTGAAGTATTCCTATATGTAGATGGAAATTGAGGTTCTGGAAATTTGCCCTGTTTTTAAGGTTATTCATGTCCATGTATTGGAAAATCTTTATGTACCCCTTGGGATCACAGATCCTAGTTGGAAGATCATAGACCTAGAAGACTGTGTGTGCATGTGAGCAACTACTCTGAACAGCGGTAGGCATTGTGCAAGAAAGAATAAGAGATGTGAACTCTGCTTTCAATAAGATTGAAGGTTATTTGGAAACATGGGATGACATATTAAAACTATATATAAATTTGCTACTCTACTATAGATGAGGCAAATGGAGTCCAAAAAGAGGAGAAAGTATGTCCATTTTCACAGGTAGTAAATGGTGGCCTAGGAGTTCAAAGTTGGGCACCTGTTATTTGAAAGTCCATGCTTTTTTCTGAATACCATCTTTCAAGTGACCACAAAACCAGGATAAGTTGGTTAACTTCATAGAAGTTATTAGGTGAATATATATTCTCTAGAGGTTTACAGAAAGAGAAATAAAGAAAACTTGGCCTTGAAGAATGGAGAGTATGCCAATAGGTGAAATAAAGAGCCAGATAAGCTGTGGAATAGTATAAAGGAATTGGGAGTATGTACAGGACATTGTAGGAGAAAGGCAAAACAAAAGCAGTTAGGGAGGGATAGTTTATTTGGAAAGTAGCGAAGGTTGGCAAGTTGCTGTGGAGTCAGGCATGGAAAATCTTAAGATGATAATTCTGTTCCTGAGAATTAGGAGTTACTGATGGTTTTTGAACAGGGGACATGGTAAAAGTCATGTTTTAGGAAGAATTAACTGGTAGCAGCCTGCAGTATGGATTGAAAACGGCTTTGACAAGATTACCTAAGTAGGCTGTTGTAATAATCCAGATGTGAGGTTACAATGGGATAGACTAGAGTGTGAGTTTTGGGAATATAAAGGAGAAGACAAATACCAGAGACAGAAAGAAGAAGGAAATCACAGGCTGGGTTAAATACTTCATGTAGGGAATAGTGAAATATTAGGCAAGAGAGACTGGGTTGCACAGAGCTTTTAATTCAAGCTCCGGGCTCTGGATATCATAGCTAGTTAGGAGCCAAAACAATTTTTTTTTTTGAGCATGAGAGTAAGGGTGTTTGAAGGATATTAATATTTTACTCCACAGCAATAAAATTAGAATATAATTATAAAAACTCAAGAATCTAAATTCTCAGTTCCATAAATTATCAAACCCATTCCTCAAAGAGTAATATATAGTTGATTATCTGTCATATTAGATCAGAGCTACACTAGCTTTTTTCTGCTATCTTGGATTTAGAAAGAAGTGTGAGTAAATGTTCAGTGAGAATTTTTTGATTGCTGTGGAATTGGTTTACATGAGGGAACAAGGAAGCCATAAACAATTTGGGCTTAGATATCCGCTCTAGATAGTGAAGCTTGAGTCATCAGTGGCTGCTGCTCCCAGCTTCACTACAGCACCACACCCAACATGGCTGGCTGCTTGATGAGAGAATCCAAAGTCGAAGAAAGAGTGGTACTGGCAAGATGATGCAAGACTGTCTTCTTCAGTTTCCATTTGTAGACTTGTAGTCTCCCTCCTCCCTTTCTTTGGCTCTCGCTCTTGCTCTCCCTCTTACTTTCACTCTCTTACTTCCTTTTCCCCCACTAAAAAGGCACAGAAAGTAGTTAATCCTGAAGCAGATATCCAATTGGTTGAGAAATGTCAGTCCCTCCACTTTGTTACCAATTTTTGTAAGTGTTTCTTAAGGAACCCCTTACAAGACTGGCAGTGAGAGCATTGGACGTGTGTCCCATAGGTTAGGGAAAGAAAGAACACGTTAAAAATTCCCCCGGTGACCCAATGAATCATGACTTCATTGATCCATTCCTCTTTATTTCTGCTTATGAAGTCTGGTGGGAGGATAGTAATGAAAAGATGTTTGAGAACAATAGCTAATTTGATATCCTTCTAAGAAAATAATATGGAAGACTGATCCATAAATTTGTAAAGCTATTTTATCTTTTGGTAATTATTTAGATACAATTTCAAACTCCCTAAAGATTTTAGACAATATCAGAAAGAAACTCACCTATCTAGATTCACCAGTTGTTTATATTTTATCATTCTATCTATCTATCAATCATCTATCTATTTATCCAGTCATCCAACTATCTATCATCTATCTATCCATCCATCTTTGTAAAGTTGGAGATATATGTCGCTTTGTCCTTAATATCATGTTGTATATTTTCTAGTGTATACAGTTCTTTTTAGAATGTGACAAGAGCGAGCAATGTGTCCCTAATTTTTGATTCTAGTGACAATATCTAGAGCAACTAAAAAAAGTCTCAATTGGCATCCTATTATAAAAACATTCTAGGAAATGTAGTTGTCTTAGAAAGCAAATTAATAGTTAGATGACAGAGATTTATCATTATATATCAACTACCTACTATGATTTTAAAATATACCAGGCAATGTATTAGTCATTTTGCATACAATTTATTGTTCCCACCCCATTTTTTAGATTATGCTATTCTTTATAATCTATTTGTGATAGAGGCTCTATTTGAACAAAATAGCCACAAAATGTTAGTTCACTAAGTAAGGAAATCTATTATTAGCTATTTTTTATTAATTACTAATATATGCAACTTTATAGCAGAAGGTTTCATAGAATTAAATAGAAGAATGAAATGGAAGGGAACATTGGAACATGAGGGAAGAAATGGCCAAGTCATCAACTTTAAGAATCCAGAATAAATAACTACTGAGCTACCCTCTGAAAAAGGTAGAGCAAAGTAAAGGCAATATAAAATCGAACCAACCAAACTCCTGCTCAAAGTAAACACTGGAAAGTCTCTTTGGCATAGCCTTTTAGTATTAGCGTATGGTCTCTACCATTCCATCCTTCTATCTTTTTCCTTTTCCTGGTCATATCTATGAAGCCCTTTGAACTTAAGTGGCTTAGTAAAAAAAATAGCAACAGAGAATCAAATATCTACAAAATAATTATATCCTTTAAATAGCCCAGGGTAAACAATTTTAAGCATAGCTTCTATGCTAAGAACTTCCTTTTTTTCCTCATCTCTCAGTGCTATGGTTAGCAATAAAAAGATGGTTGATTTAGCATCTTCTAAGTGCCATGCATATTCTTGCCATTTTTATAAAGAACACAATTTAATCTTCAGAACAATCTTCTGAGGGAAGCAATATAACCAAGAAAAGACTATTATGGAAAAATATGTGACTACAATATAAATAAAATATTATATGCTAGAATATAATGATACTAAAACAGAATAAGGTAATAGACTACAAATAATATAATACAGACATAAGAATATCTCAATATTTGAGATCAATATTTTAAACTTTTCATTTTTTCCTCCTAATACTGTTGTGAGTCATTTTAAGAAAAAAAAATCTTTAGAATTTGTTTGAGATGGTTTTTTTTTCCTACTAGGCTCACCATGTATCTTCTCTTTCTACTACTTGGAACAGATAAGTAAGCTTGAGCTCCAGCGGCCATCTCAGAATAAAAGGTGATCTTGAGAATGGAAATCTTGTGCTAAGCATGGCAGAGCAAGGAAAACGAAGACTGGTTTCTTGATGACATTGGGAAACTCCCCTAGCAGCCTAAGAGTGCCTTCCTACAGACTTTTAATGTATGAGATAGAGGCCCAGTACAGTGGCTCACGTATATAATCCCAGCATTTTGGAAGGCTGAGATGAGAGGATTGCTTGAGCCTAAGAGTGTGAGACCAGCTTGAGCAGCATAATGAGACCTTGTCTCTACAAAAAAAATCAAAACATTAGCCAGGCATGGTGGTACATGCCTGGAGTACTAGCTGCTAGAGAGGCTGAGATGGAAGATCACCTGAGCCCAGGAGGTCAAAGCTGCAGTAAGCCATGGTGGTGCCATCGGACACCTGCCTGGGTGACAGAGTGAGACCTCAAATCAACATAAATCAATAAATATATACATACATAAATAACAGTAAATAGATAAATACAAATAAAATATGAGATAGAAATATAATTTTTTAAGAAAAAAGATTATGAAAGCCCAGTCTCTGAAAGTTTCAGTTAGGATGAGGGAAAAAAGAGAGAATAAACAAATACTTCAAATCTAAAACTGTCAAGAGTAGAGCTGGATTGGAAGTAGGATGAGGCAGAGGAAATGGGGAAGTTCTAGAAACTCCCCAGTTTCTAAAACTGATGGTACCACCAATAGTGTTAGTAGACACTGAGAGAAGAGTCGGTGGGGAAGTTCAACTTTGCACATATTGAATTTGAGTTATTTATTAGAAAACCAAATAGATACACGAAGAATGCAACTGACTAAGAAAACTGTTGCTGTTGTTTAACTGAAGAATTCTGAATTCTGGCTTGAGGGATATATATGTGTGTGCGCGCACACGTGCATGCGCATGTGAGTGTGTATAAAAATCAACAACCAGAGAGAACAAAAATTATCAACCAGAGAGAGGATGGAGATTGGGAAAATTCATGAACAAATGAAAAAGTCCTGGGGAACTTCAAAATGTGGGGGAGAAAAAAGGAGACAGATATGGAAGAGTTACTGAGGAACAAAGATGTCCAAGAATCATTTCAAGAAATGTCATTTCAAGAAGTGAATGATAAAATGTGCTCAGTGCAGCAGATCACTAATGAATTGGGCAATGAGAAAGTCATTACTGTCAATGAGAACAATTTTTGTTGAGTTGTTGTGTTTGGAAATACTACAGTAGATTAGGAACTAATGATAAGTGAGCATGGTTAATCATTCTTTGAAGAAGCTTAGATGAGAAGTAAAATAAATGTTAATAAATAGTAAGAACAGAATCCAGATTAGAATATGATAAAATGACAGCTGATTAAAAAATAAGAGACATAAAGTTGTCAATATTAAGTATGATTTGACTAATAACGTTTGGAATAACACCTGTATCACAATAATGCCTACATCCTAGGTCCAGAGAAATTTGGTTTCAGTTTTAAATATTCTAAAAAGAGAGCAGCAATTCAATACAAATTCTAGCTTCTGTGTAGTAATGGATAAGATTATTTTGAAGGGCAATTATAAATAGTTACTACGGTTGAATTTTTATAACAAGAGGAAAAAGTAACATAAGTCAAGAGGACACTGATGCAAATGATAGGTCTACTAATATGTTTCCAGACTTCTGTTCGCAATTAGGAAAATGCTACACCAATCACATCTGTACTTTTTCAGTCAGCGTACAGATCCAGGAATAGACTCTAAAGTAGTGACCATGAAGCCATTAAGCTCATGCAAATGTCAGAACTCACGTTTTTGAATTTCACCATTTCCCAAAGCAAGTTGACCCAATGCTCTATATTTGGTGGCGATTTTTATTCCCAGATGTTGAAAACAGCTTCTTTGCTGGCAGTAGGTCCTTGAGGATGCATTTTCTCTAAGCTTTAAATAGCATGCTTTAGGGAATTGGTATTACCCAAGATATAAAAAGATTAATAAGGATTTAAAATTGAATAGCTCCAGTAATGCCTTTAATGGATGTGCATCTAAATTGTTTCCTTGGTTTCATATCATAACTGCTTGTTTATCACTACATTCTTAAAAGATAATTCTCTTCAGTTTGTGCCCATAGGGTTTCCATCATAATGCAGTGCTGAAGCAACATGGTTTATTTCTTGGCACGTGAGCAACCTTGCATAAGTCCGTGTGTGAGACTTTGGAGAGCCTATTCCCTTCGATCCTCTGTGTAGTTTCTTTTTAAAGACATCTGAATTTTATCTGTGTCTTTCTGGCTTTCATTGAAACTGTTTATTCAATATAATGTGAGAGAATTGAATTCTCGACAAGGAGCATGATGAATTTTCTAATTCAAACTGGGTACCAAGTGGTGGCCTGTCATCATTTTCCTTTTGTTTCCTGAAAAAAATAAAAGCAAATGAGTCTCCTTGAGAGTGATTTCCACTTCTGTTTCAAGTTCCCCCACCAAGTCATTAAACATTCTCTGGATTTTGTCAACAGCCTGGTAAACATCCAGAGAAAGAGTCAAAATAAGATTGTTTATTTAACATTCTTCAGCTCCAACTGCTGATTAGGATAAATAGTTTGGATGAAAACCCTATCTGATCCAACAATCACAAAAAGAAGTGTTTAGCAATGGTCAAGTTTAGATTGAGTTAAACAGCAAAGAATTTTTTGCATACTATGATATTTTCTTTATCTTCAACTTATCTCGTTAAGGCAATGTCAGAGCTAAACATTACCGTTGAACAACCATTGAGACAGCTTCTCAGAATCTAAGTGAAAAATGTAAGCTGTAGACCAGAAAGATTAAAACTCAGTGCTCCATTCTGAGTTACTGAAAGTCAAGTCTAAATGGCTATTTCCAAAGACTGCCTTTTCAGACCTTGGGTGGAATTTGTACTTACTCTACATATCTCCAGAAAATCCAATAATTTTGCCAAAAGGGAAAAAAATGTTTCTAACCATCAAAAAGACTTTTAGGTTTGTAGGAGATCAGACTTAATAGTATAATGTTTATTCTACATGTCCGTGAAAGCTTTTTCAAAAAAAATCTATTGTAATCCTGAATAAAGATGTAATGAAATACACTGCTAATATGCAAAAAACACATTTATGATGTATACTCCAAATTTCAATAGATTAATTATAGTTTGATAAGTAAAATAATAAGCAGATCAAAATTTTAAGATGATTTCAAGGTTCAATAGCTCATAAAATCTCCTCTACCAGAATTGCTCTTGTTATCTTTCCTACATTCTAGAAAAGACAGTATAATTAGAAGGACCACATAATGCCACACACATAAATGAATTTGTGTCTTTCTCAGAAAAGTTTCCTTTTCAAGGCTGATTATAATCCTATTATTCCTTCTAAATAATACCATGGAATATTATTTTACTTGAAATGATGATGAAAACACAAACTATTATTCTTCAGAATTAGATATTGATCAAATATTTCCTCTGAATAAATGAGCCCAGCACTTCTAAGAAACACAATTGACGTTTTGTGATAAAACCTCAGCTGTCAAAAAATGAGAATTTTGGAAAATGTTTTATCTACCACTATGAGTTTGATAGTTTTCTGATTCTTAAAACACTTGCCTGATGAGATCAGTGAGGACATTAATGAATATAACTTTTTGATGAAGGATGAAACGTGTCAACCTTTGTAAGAGCTACTTAAACCTGTAATCTATTGTTTTCCAAGTGACTAATGTGTGAAGTTACAAAATCACATATTGAGTAAAAAAGCCATTTAAAATATAAATCAGTAAATTTTGCTATAACAGAGTAAGAAAAGTTTGTTGATATAATTTTAGATTCTACATTTCAACTAACTTGTAATCAAATACTACTTACCAAGTTTGGGTGTGATATCAAAAAAGAATATCTGCAATTATCTGAAAATTCTTCTCTCTTTTTCAATAACATATCTGAAGAAACCAGATTTTCTTTGTATATGTCAATCAGGAAAACATACTGCTACAGATTGATTTCAGGAAAAAAATATAAGGATCCAACTGACTTTAAGATATCAAATAAATTTTTAAAAACGTAAAGCAATGCCATTCTTTTCTCTAAATTTTTGAATATATGGTTATTTTTCAAAATAACGGCCATTAAGAATATTTTAACACAGCAAGTATAAACCCTTCTACTAAAAATGTGGATAAGTATAAAATGAAACATTATAAACTCTAGCTCATTTCATTTTCTAAATCTTTTATAATGAAGTCTAGCTCTTTGGGAGGGTGGGCTTCCTCCACTAGATACGGGTTCTAGGAACACATCAGCCATCAGTGTACCAGCTAGCATTGTTGTTAAAGGCTGTGTTTGATTTCAGTGAATGTTTTTTGGAGATTCTTTCAACATGTTTGCTCATTTCATGATGAGTGATTCACACAGACAATCTTCCCATATCACACGGCATTGAGCATTCAGCAGTTTTTGACCAAAAATGGAATGACCTCTGCGCCCCACCCTCCCTATTCACCTGATCTAGCCCTGTGTGCCTTTTTTGTTTGTTTGTTTTCCCAGAAGAAAAAAGTCCTCAAAGGGAGATGTTTTGCCTATATGGAAGAGGTGAAACAAAAAGCAGCAGAAGCACTGAACGGTGTCAGAATTGACAAGTTTAAAAACTGTTTTTAGCAGTGGAAAAAGCATCTCGATAGGTGTACGGCATCAAATAGAGAATGCCAGGAAGGTGACTGAAGTTTAAATATGCAAGAATGAATACACAATTTTTTATAAATAAATTCTAGGTTTTAGGTGGTCCTGATAATCTCATTTAAACTCAAGGTCTTCTTAATAATCTTAATACAAATCATTTTAGTCTCTTCACCTAAATTTAGTGAAAGGAGAGAAAGTGAAGATGGGGTTGTGCATGCATTACAACTGTCGGTGGAACAAAGGGCTGTTTTCTTAATCTTGCTCTCAGGTCTAGGTCACTTCCTGTACCATCAATGTAGTAATCTGTCATCTGGTTCTCAGCATCACTGGTGCTCAATACCCTCAATATTGCATGGAGGGTACTGGGGAACAAGTTAAGTATCTGATGTGAGAAGAGAGATGAAACTAGAATTTTGAAAAAGTATCATCATTATGTTGGTAAATATATATATATATATATTTCATCTTTTTGTTTTCCTAGTATATCTGATTTATAAACTTAATATATTGGGGACATTTTCTCTTATCATTAGGTATCTCTCTAAATTATATTTTAAAAGGTTGCACCATATTTCATCATATTTTGTCCTAACATATTATGCTGGATCTAAGAAGTTTCATTTAAATGTTTCCAAAATTGATCGTTATTATAAACAATGAGCTTAAGTGAACATCTGTTCATCTCTTCACCAAAATCCTTATATTCATTCATGATTATTTCCTTAGGGCAAATGCTTAGTAAAGAAATTCTTGAATAGAAAATCTTTATATAATATTAAAGATTTGGAATTTTTTTCAAGAGAATCTTCTAGAATAGTTGCATTAATTTAAATCCACTAAGAACTGTATAAAAATACATGATTTAGTAGAAGTGAACACAATTTCAGATGTGAAATAGCCATTTATATATTTTTGTGAATATTCTATTATTTTTATTTTTATTTTTTGAGTAGGAGTCTCACTCCATCACCCAGGCTGGAGTGCAGTGGCATGCTCACAACCACCCCAGCGTCAACCTTCTGGGCTCTGGTGATCCTTCCACCTCAGCCTTCCAAGTAGCCAGAACTACAGACACAAGCTATGACACCTGGCTAATTTTTTATTTATTATGGAGACAAGGTCTCACCAAGCTGCCCGGACTGGTCTCGAACCCACGGGCTCAGGCAATCCACTCGCCTCCGTCTCCCAAGGTGCTGGGATTACAGGCTGAGCCACTGAGCCCAGCTCTATTTATATTTATTATCCACTTTATTGTTTCCATGTTAAGATCTTTCTTATTGATTTACTTATTTGTACTACAAATCCTTAAAGTGATGTTAATAATACTTGCCTCTTCTTCTTTTGGTTGCATTTACCTATATATTCTTTTGTTTTTAAACTATGCCTATCTTTTTAAATGAATATCTTATGTCAGATTTTTATGAATATCAAATGCCGGATTTTTATTTTTGTCAGATTTCAATAGAGAAATTTAACTTATTCATATATTTTAAAAACTGACACCTAAGTTTGGTCTTGATTCTGTCATCCTCTGCGGTTTGCGTTTTTTTCTTTTTTTTTAACATGCTTTTTCTCTTCAGTCTTTTGCTATTCAGATCATGTTTTTCTTGTATTTTTGTTAGTAATTTAGATATGCTGCATTCTTCTTATGAAAGTTGTAATTACTTTGTAGTTATTAAATTACATCTTCACTATAGAAAAAATATTTACTTAGCATCTGTTTCTTAATCAGAGTAGTAACACTTGAATTCTTTCTCTGTCTTGATATTGATCCAGTTGTTGCATTCCATAGAGTAAGAACTCTTAAAGTGAGTCTTTTGATGATGATTTCTGTTATTTGAAATAATAATTTAAAAATGTGCACAAAAACAGCTCAATGAAACTTCATGTAAACATCATGTAGATTCAAGTAAGACAGCTATGTTGTGCTTTTTTTGAAAAACATACAAACCAATTGTTTTCCAATTATTAACGTCAATAATAACAAATAATCTATTCAATAGCTCTTGAAAAATGATAACTCAAACTCAGTTTTATTTCCTTCTTTCTTTTCCAACTTTTTTTGGATATATGCCTCTTATTATTTTGAATATTATATATACAATAATGGCAGAATCTTTTAAATACATAAACTATTGTATAACTTTTGAAATCAGTTATTTAGCCTTAATTCTATGTTTACTGGTTTCATAGTGTACCATAATTTCATACCACTATTTTCCATATTCTTGAAATTTTGCATTGCTCTCCAATCTACTGTAACATGCATTTGAGTCATCTTTACCAGAACAGTCTGTAAGTGACATCCTTTCTAATTTATTGCATGTCTAAAAATGTCAATCTGTTCATCTTGTTCTTAAATGTATTTGGCTGATTATAGAATTTTGCCACTCACTGAAAACATGACTTCATTTTTGTCTGGCAGTTAAAATTACTATAGGACAACATCAAAACTTTTCAATTTATCATCTAAGGTTGGGCATAGTATGATTTTTAAACAGTCTCCCCATTTGGATCTTCCTAACAGCTGTTTGTACAAATGAGATTATTTCTTCATTTTTTCCCAAATAACCTTGTTTAATTATACCTGCATACCTTTCTTCACAATGTGTCATTAGTCTGGGATGCTTTTTATGTTGTAGGCAAATTCTCTCCATTATTTTATTTCTAGCTCAAGAATTATTTCATTAGCTGTCTAAAAATCATCCCAGGTTACACAGTATTTTCTCTCATTGGCTACTCAGGTTAGTAGGTAATTATACGATGTCGAATACTTTTTCATACATTGAAAGTGGACTTGTCTCATTCCTTTTACTTAGATAGTATCTTAATGAATGGCAGTAAGTATTCACAGTTTTTTATCTGAATTTTACCCCCAGCATTGTATACATAGTAGCACTTAATAAATGCCTGCTGAATATATGTCTGAATAAACAAAGAAAGTAAAGCAAAAAGGCCTATAAATTGGTTTTCACTTTAAGTACTTTATAAGTTCTTGGAAAAAAGTCTAAATTGCACATTGAAGAATTCAGCTGAGTCTAAGAGAGCTTAGTCCATAGTTATTTTTTATTATAAAGTTAAAATTATTGTAAAAGAAAAATATACCACATTCATAGAGTACTTAGAATGACCTTTAATTGTATCATTTCTAGACAAAGAGGCTGCACGCCTTATTACGCAGGCAGAGTGGTGGTGGATGGACTTTGGAGTGAGGTGATCTGAGTTCACCTTTCAACTGAGTTCTACCACTGTACAAGGGTGACCTCTTAGATAAGCTTCTAACCCCACTCTACTCTGTTTCAAAATGGGAATTATAATGACCCACCAGTGACATATCAGGAGACTAAATGAAGATTAAATATTTAAAATGTCTCTAGAAACAGTGTCTAGTTGAGTAGATAATAACAATAAACCCATTTATTGAAAATATCTTTAACCCCTTAAAATGTATTAATTAATCTGTCCCAACTTGATGAGGTTGATAGTATTGTTACCTCAAAGATGATAAAACTGAGAGACAGATTAAGTAATTTTCCAAAATCATAAAGCTATAAAAAAGTGGCAGAACCCTAAATTCTAAACAATTGTGTATGTCTAGAGCACACACCCTTAATCATGAGGTTTATCACTACCCAGATGCACAGAGATTCCTGGTCTCTATTCTTACTCATCTTGACTCACACTGGCAGTTACATCTTGTGGAAGTTACCTGTCCTCTTTCATGAAGCTAGTGTAAGCCTTTGGGATGTTAATGGGAAATGATAATTTTCTATGTCCCTTGAGGTATAAATGAGAGACAGAAAAATAGATGACTTTACAACAGAAAGTTATAAAAACTCTTTTCTGGAGATATTCAACAATATTATTCAGAATAGTTTAAATATTTCTGGATGAATTTTTTTTGTTTGATTGAGTTGGAGTCTCACTCTAACACCCAGGTAGGAGTGCAGTGGCATACTCGCTACTACTGCAACCTCAACCTTCTGGGATCAGATGATCCTTCCACCTCAGACTTCCAAGTAGCTGAACTACAGGCACACGCCACCACGACTGGTTAATTTTTTGATTTATTGTAGAAATGAGGCCTTTCCAAGTTGCCGAGGCTGGTCTTGAATCCCTGAGCTCAGGCAATCCTCTTGCCTTGGCCTCCCAAAGTGCTGGGATTACAAACTTTAGCCACCACCCTTAGCCTGGATAAATTTTACAGCAAATCATGGTCCCCCTTTGAGACTTATGAAAGAAAATGTAATTAATTAAATATACTGATGTTTGATATAGATGAGTTTCTCTTCACACTGAAAATAAAATGGTATCCTAAGTGGGATAGAACTCAGAATTTCTATATGAGGCTTCCATTTATATTTATATTTTTTGAAATAAAATTTAAAATTGTATTATTACATACATTTAAATGAGTCTATGTCTTTTTTTTTTTTTTTTTTGAGTTGGAGTCTCACTCTGTCGCCCAGACTGGAGTGCAGTGACTCCTGGTCACCGCAGCCTTGACCTGCTGGGCTCCGGCGATCCTTCCGCCTCAGCCTTCCAAGTATCCGGAATTACAGGCGCGCGCTACCACGCCAGGCTAATTTTTGATTTATTGTAGAGATGAGATCTTGCCAAGTTGCCCGGGCGGGTCTCGAACCCACGGGGTCAGGCAATTCACTCACCTCGGCCTCCCAAAGCAAGGGATTACAGGCTAAGCCACCGAACCCGGCAAAGTCTATGTCTTTTTATGGTTCATGAGGGGACTCTGCTGGAACAAAGTTCAAAACATCTAATTTTCAAAGCTTTTTTGTGACTTTAACACATTCTGTACAGTGTGGTTAAAGTAATTCAGTGGTTATCTTAGCGTGCTCATAGTATAGACATGTTGAGAGATATGGCAGCAGTGACAGGGAAGGAAAGGAAGTAACATGACAGCAAAGGAGGAACATCTTACTGGGCTTGAGGTAATATTCAGTATGTATGTATCTGAGCACCAGCAGTCACATCAGAACATGGTGACAATTCTAAAGGCAGCTTCCAGGATCAGACTTTTGGATGTGGGTGGCATGAACATGGTTGAGTGCGTGAATTTTTTTTTCCCGGCTAGACAGACATCTTGCCCCTTTGCCAAAGCCATGTTGTGTGTAGGAAAGATGAACTCCATGTTCTGGATGTTGTCACAGGCATTAGGAAGCAGTCAGAATACACTGGGAATCAACTCTGGGAAAACCAGAAGAACTTTTGGAAAGAAGCCTCAAAATACCGAGTTAATCCTTGTATAAAAATCTTTCTTCTGGGATTTTATATCAAATTATTTAAATATGCTGAAACAGAGATAGGGAGATAGCACATTATAAACATAGAAGTGAAGTGACCTCAAATGCTCATTTGGATCAAGTCGTGGGATGCTGTCATAAAGCCAGTGACATGCAATCATGCAAGGAGATGAGCCATCTAACTTCCTTAGGCCAAAGAGAAATAGCAATTTTCTCATGTGAGGCCATTTCTACATTGCATCACTTTATAGTAATGAAGTATCTCTTTACAAATCATAAATGTAGATGACTGCAGGTATGGAATTTCAAGAAAATTTCAGTGAATATTTCCTTCTTCTTTACAAACACCTTCTCAATAGCCCTTAAATGTTGACATTGTGCTCATTTTTCAGAAACTGAGGCCTTACTACTTATAAATGATGAAGAAAGACTTCATCTGATTGACCACAAACCCCATATGTAAGCTTTCCACAATGTCAGGTGGATTCCTCAGACTGTACTGGCGTTTCCAGAACTGAGAAAAGACTTCTTTTTCCTGATTTTGTGGGCATTCTTTTCTCTCACAAGGCATCATAAAGTAGTGCTTAAAAGTTTGGACCTCGGGAGTCACACTGGATTTAAATCCAAGTTCTGTCAACTACTACCAGAAGTTACTTTAAAAAACTCTTGCTCATAACAGTAAAAGGACACTAAAAATTAAGAAAATCTGAATAAAGTGTGTACTTTAGTTAAGAATAATGTTATTAATATCGATTTCTTAATAGTAACCATGCTAATATAAGGTATTAGTATTTATCTTACTAATACCTTTAGGTATGTGATATATGGGAACTTTCTGTATTATCTTTTGCATTTTTCTGTGAATTTAAAACTGTTCTAAAAAAATTCTGCTCTTTAGTGGCCTCATAATTTTCTTGTGGTAATTGATGAATTAACTAATTACATATTCAGTACTTAGTTACTAACAAATACAAATATACCATGCATTCTAGCTTTTTAAAAAATGTTATTTGGGGGTATGTTTGAGAAGGGGAGAGTGTTTGAGAGAGAAGGAAACTCGTTTATTATGAACCTCCTCAAAGTTTGCAAAGGATCAATAGTGAGACTACAGTTCCTGCCTTCCTATGCACCAAAATTTGTATAGGAAACATCTTACCAGGTGTACTTTTTTTTTTTTAGAGTGGAAAATATAGTTTATTTTAAAAGTAAATTAAAGAGAGAGAGAGAAGATTCACTTCCCCAAGGTAGGGGAGGGGGCCAAGGCCAGAAAACATGGCGACCGTAGCTCAAGAAGTCACATGGTCAGACCATAGCTTAGCAAAGCAATAGCCAGGAATGTGTTTTTTAAGATCAGCAAGTATTCCTATGTATTTTAAGGAAAGTTTACCTGTCTGTTTCCCTCCACCCTACAAAGAGTAAAGTGAGACTGAGGAAAAACACAAGAAGAGGAATTAAATGAAAACTTGAAGAGAGGCAGACTAATCACACATACACATATAAGTTAGGAATATTTTGCTTAAATTCACTGTGACCCTGGTTGCTGTTCTATAAAGCATGTTGGAAACTCAATATTCTGCTGACTAAGACTCTTAGTCACCAATTGCCAATCACCAACTTTCCTCATTCCTTAGTATTTGACTCTGTGGCCTTCTGTTGCAATTTTCTTACATAGGATAAAAAATTCACTATAGTGCCAAAGAAAGAAAACATATGTGGAAAGATAGCATGTTCATTAGGAGATGAAACTAGGTGTCAGATGAAAAGAATTAACGACTGAAATGAAGACCTATGAATCATCTTGAGAAAGCTCCCATTCAGATGACCTTGTACATTTTGAGGAAATGTCCCTAGGACTCTTTTTAACACAATGCTCATTTCAATTTCTAATGTAATATTGGATCGCAAAAACAATGAGCCACTAACTTCAAAAGACTTTCCAATAGCTGAAAGCGTATATTGATTCCTCTCTAACTTGAATGTGCATGCAAACATCTCAAAGGAGTCTTGTTAAAAAGCATATTAAAAATCTAATGAGCCGGGCTCAGTGGCTCAGTCTGTAATCCCAGCACTTTGGGAGGCTGAGGTAAGTGGATTGACTGAGCCCACGGGTTCGAGACCAGCCTGGGCAACTTGGCGAGACCTTGTCTCTACAATAAATTTAAAACAAAAAGAAAAACTTAGCTGGATGAGGTAACATGCACCTGTAGTTCCAGCTACTTGGCAGACTGAGGCAGAAGAATCGCTGGAGCCCCGCAGGTTGATGCTGGGGTGGCCATGAGTGTGCCACTGTACTCCAGCCTGGGCAACAGAGTAAGACATCAACACCCCCCCCCAAAAAAAAACCTAATGGATCATGGATGTGGCCTGAGATTCTGCATTTCTAAAAGCTCTTGAACCTCTGAACCACCTGTTGTTAAGTAAGATTATAAAGGGTTAACTTAAGATACACCACACTACGTCTGTACATGAAGGCCTTAATGCCATCTGGTGAGTTTTGACTCAATATTGACAAGAAGTCCTGTCTATCATTAGGTAAATAAACTCCTATGTTTTAGAATTCTAAAGATATAATATGCCTTTACTTAAAAAAAAAAAAAAAAGAAATGGTCACTTAGCTCAGTAATTCTCAACTCCAGCAGCACCAGGGAAACTTTAAAAAATTTGCCATATCTTGCCTACAGAGATTTTGATGTAATTGGTCTGGTGTAAGTTTGAGAACCAGTTTTTTTTAAAGTTTGACATATAATTCCATCATGCAACCAAGATGGAGAACCACTGTAGAAGTGATATCCCACTAATTAATGCCTTTCTGCTTTAGCTTATTCATTGATTAGCTTTTTTTTGAGTCAGAGTCTCACTCTGTCACCCAGACTGGGTGCCAACCCAGAGTCAACCTGATGGGCTTAGGTGATTCTTCCACCTCAACCTTCCAAGTAGCAGGAACTACAGGCAAAAGCTACACATCTGGTTAATTTTTTAATATATTGTAGACACAGGGTCTCATCAAGTTGTCCAGGCTGGTCTCAAACCCCTGGGCTCAGGCAATACTCTCACCTCAGCCTCCCAAAGTGCTGGGATTACAGACTTGAGCCACCACGCCTGGCCAATTAGCTTTTTCATGTCACCTAAATGAAGCCAAGTTCAGATTTAAAACATTAAACAAGTAACAACTCGTATCTAGAATTTGGAGATCAAATATGTATATTTAGAGAACATCATATATTTCTTATATTTCTCTTAGAAATTCATAATGCAGATACTCAAGCTATATAAGTTACCATAATTTCTGCTGAATACGAGAGGTATGTTAGAACTCGGGGGCTCTGATTGAAAATGGACTTTGAGCAGATATTTGTATAGATATTACACATCTGTGTGGTATATGTAAAACCAGCTCTCTCAAAAACCAACTGGTCTCTAGAAATGATTACGAGAATAACATGGGTGACAGAGAGTCTCTCTGGCCTAATTAAGGACATGGATGTCAAGTGAGTATGGAGGAAATGCATTCTAACAACACAAGTCATAAAGGTCTTTAAATAGCACTATCATAGCTCTTGTTCCTCCTGTTGCCTATCTGAAAGGACAAAAATGAAAAAGGTGCTACCAACAGTGGGGAAGAGAACTTGTCTTGCTTTGGAAATCTGTGCAAGAGAGGAAATGTAGTGTCTTCTATGCTTAGCCCAGGACCCCGAATACAATTAGGACCAGCTGCCGGCCAAATTCTCCTGCACTCCACCCTTGGAACAAAGCCAGAGCTGGGCTTCAAAGTCCATCTGAGTGAAAGTTCATTTCAGCTTTATCAACAAACATGAGTGTGGCCAAGTAATGCTGAATTACCCTTATGTAAACAATGTTTATCTGTTATTTCCCTTTGAAAATAACTATTGTGTTTTTTGAATAAGCCAATAAAATATTGTTTTTCTTTGTGATTCTTGTGTTTTTTATACAAATTCCACCCATAAAACCTACTTTTAAAGGTTCCCAGGATTTAAAAACATTGAGTGTTTTGTCCATGAATGAGAATACAAACACAAAGAAGAATATTCTGTATTGCTGAATATTCAAGAGCATTGTGATATAAAATGCTCTTGCAAGCATTATTCTCCCCTCAGACTTTAGTTTCCTAGTCTGTAAAATAGGGTGAAATCTAGATGACAACGAGGATTAAGTTAGAAAATATTCATTGTATTTAATATTGCTAAGGCTTTCTCTGTCAAGGGTTAGCTACCCGATACAGAACAAAACTTAAATTCAGTCTGTCTTCTGCTCAGTTTGTGCATGACCCAGCGGTGAGCACTGTTACACACCAAAACAGAAATGTATCATGCACTTAGGGTTAACTCAAGGAATGTCTTGAGTCTGTAGCCAATTCAAAGGCAGGGGATAGATACTCTTTTAACTTTGACTCTCAAACTCAGTGAAATTTACCTGGCTTTTAACCGGTGCAAGCAGGTACATCTTTTACACCTTTTTTTTTTTTTTTTTTTTTTTGGCCTTTACATTTACATCTTTTTTTTTTTAATTGGCCTTTACATTTTAGAATCAGTGGTTTCCACACTGGTTCTCATGGAGCCTGAACTCTTTCTCAGACAAGTTGAGATTCATACAGGTAAGGCTGGGCCTCCACCTCTCACCAGAGCAGCTTTGCTCCTACTCACTTACACTTATGACTTTGGAATAAGATTTTTATGAAGGAAAGAGATTTACAGCTGAAAGAAGCCTGATAACCTTGCTTTAAAGCACCACAGGAAGGTCAGCTAAGGTGGCTCATGTCTGTAAGCCCAGTGCTTTGGGAGGCTGAGGTGGAAGGATCTCTTGATGCCAAGATTCAAAACCAGCCTGGGTAACACAGAAAGATCCCATCTCTACAAAAAGAAAGTTTCCTAGGTGTGGTGGTACACACCTGCAGTCCCAGCTACTTTGGTGGCTGAGGTGGGAGGATTGCTTGAGCCCAGGAATTCAAGGATGCAGTGAACTGTGATCATGCCACTGTACTCCAGCCTTTACCCTTTTAGAGACAGAGATCTCAAAAAATAATTAATTAATTAATTAATTAAATTTAAAAAGAATCAAAGGAGATGAAGCACTGCCTAAAACTTACCTTGTATCAGTCCTTAGTCAATACAACAATAAATTACAAAATGACCCCACTTTTTCCTACCAACTGTTACTAGTCCTTCAAAAGTGATATGTTAAGTGGCAATCAGTATGATGAATTTCATTTCCACAATTGTCTTCCTATGTGCTTTCAGATTGTTGCTTCCACTTTAAAAAGTGTGTTGTATTCTGCTTTCTCATGCAAATGTTTAATCAATAAAAATGCTTTTGCCAATTTGGTTAAAATGCATATATTTTAATCTCATTTTTGGGAGGACATGCTACTTGAGCCCTCATTTTGAACATCCCACTGTTTAAAGCTTGCAGAAATGAAATCAAGAGCAAAAATGGCCACACAGAGATGCTTGCAGGGGCTGTGCAAGGATCTCTAACATGTGCTCTGAAGGCTTCTTGAAATTGCTGTTGTTTAAAGATATTTGCTGATCTCTGCACAGCAGCTTTTGCGTGTTGGCTGGCAGGATAACTTCAAATATAAAGAGAGAAGCACTAGATAAGCAAGTAAAATTACAGTAACACTTCATTAAGTAAAAGGATGTGAAAGTTCATTCAATAAACATGAATACAACAGACTGACTATTAAGCACACACCTTATTAAAAGAAATGTTAATCTCAAATGCTATTTCTTATATATAAAATTCAAAATTTGCTAATGCAACAAAATACATTTTTTAAAAGATTCAATTATTCATCAAATTTGATTCAGACCATTGTACAAATTTATACTGATTTTTTAAATAATCACAGAAGAAAAAGACCATATTTTTAGTCAAGTCCGTTTAAGTAGGTTTGAAAAGGGGGTAAGATTTATTTATCTTCCTTTTACAAAAAAATGAAGAGAAAGTATTTTTATATTTTCTCTCCTTTTTCTTTTCTTTTTGTTTAATTTTGGTATGACTCTAGAGAGCACTAGAGAGATGAATGAATGAACTATACCAATTATTTCATGGAACAAATTACACTTCCCATAAGATTATCATAAATAAATTTGTTCCAGTGTTCTTAAGAGTACCAAAAGAATAACAGAATATTTGAAATTCAAATAGAATCTTCTTGGTAAAGTTTGTTTTTAAATACAAATTGGTAGTATCTACCTTGAAATTGGTATGTGCAAGTCCACTGAGGGATAAGAGGACAATCATCCTAGCATCTTTTAAGGTGGTGAGAGACTGGAGACAAATGGTATGCCATCCTTGGGAGAACCAAGAGGTCAAATGTAGAGGGTACAAGGTATGGAGAATTGGGGAGTAGTTAGATGCTGTGGATTAGATTATTCATTGCAACATAAATTGACCTTGAAGAAATAATGGTCAATGGCAAGTACAGAAGAGAATGTGACCCATATCTCATACTATGTATGTGAAACTAACATGCATGAACTTTAAAACAATACATTTTTTGTTAGAGTACATATAGACTCAAAAAATTACATTGAATGAAGAATATTATTTCAATTCAGTACAACCAGAGGCTACTATTAAAAGGTGTAGTTTGTTTCCTACATTGTTTCAGAAAAACAAAGAGACAAAACAGACAATTCAGTACTTAATCATTCATTTTCCTTCTCATAAGTAATTTTTTTAAAAAAAATTAACATTGAACATTGATAGGACTTGTGAATAAAGATCAAAGTTGGAAATGATCTTGAATTTAGCCATCCCTCTGATATATAATTGCTTTTTATAATATTCCCTCCAGGTGTCTGTTAAGTCAACACAGGAATGCTTGCATTGAAGAGAGTTCTGTGTCTTTGAAAGGAGAACATTCTTTTACTGAGTGTATGGAGACAATTCCTTAACAGGAAAATTGATTGGGGCATGAATAAGTCTAATTCCCTTTGGGCAAAACTTAATTCTTCATAGGATATAAGGCAGTGCTTTCTCAAAATTGAGATAAAGACCAATGGCATCAATATCAGGGATGCGGGCAGGAGAAAGCTGTTTTAAATGCAAATTCCTGGATCCTGTCCCAGACCAACTGATTTAGACTCTCTACATCTAGAAATGTAGATTTTTAACAAGTCACCCACCACCAGTAAGTGATTCTTGGGCTCATGAAAGTTTAAGAACTACTGGCATAAAGAAGCAGCATTAAAGTATAATTTGTTCTGCTGGTATTCTTATTCATCAAAAACATTTAAAGTGTTAAGCTATCTTTCCTGTATATAAAGTTCACATTTTGTCTTCTCAATCACTGCTCTAAGACATTGGACTCATACTGAAACTTAAAATAGAAGGAAAAGAAATCTACTAGCATATTTTAAATTAAAAAAGTGTTGCTGTTGTTATTGGAGAAGCAAAAACCATCAGTAATAAACTTAAAACATTATTATTACAATTATGTGCTTTCAACATGGCAACAAAGAATTATTCATTTAGTAAGCGTCCTTATAGTTACCCAATTAAAAAAAATAATTTTCTTTTTAATATTGTTGAAGAAAAAAAACAAAACAAAGACTAATTCACTGGCAGTTGAAAGAAGGCATTAGGGATAAAATGTTAAAGTCTGGCATAAATATTAATACTTGTCACACATATGTGTATATCTATTTTACTAAGAGAGGACTCTACACAGAAGATTTTGAACAAGAATAATTCTGGTTTGAAACATAAGTTTTGAAGCCAAAATTCATGGCCTTTGAGCTAATAAAAGGGCTACTTTCTCCTTATTATCTCTCATTCTTAAAATTTAAAATTATGCTAAGGGAAAATATACTTTTTTAAAACCAACATCCAATTGAAATGGACAATGTATGATCAGGTATTTAGTAACCAAGTCACGTGGTTTGTAAGGCTGTTATCTTCCTCATTGATATAATTTCACAACTTTTGGAATTCTGGCAATGATGCTAGGATTTGGGGCTTGGGACTTGTAACACTTTTTCTTATTTTCTTTCTCTAAAGGCTCAGAGAAAACTATTCACACTGTGAACACATACACATTGACTACACACTCACAAGTGCTTGTGAGTGTATGCGTGCACGTGCATACACACACACACACACACACACACAGAGAGAGAAAGAGAGAGACAGACAGCCTGTCTCTGTGAGGATAGAAATCTGGCCCTATGGTACATTACAAAGAATACTAAAGGCCAAACCTTTTAGGGCTGGAAAATAGCTAATGTTCTTGCCAGTGAGTTAAGGCTGGAGTATCCCCTTTGTCATAGCCAAATTTATGACATGGATCAAAAACTATAAAAAGCTATGTTGCATCCTGCCATTAGGGAGAATTAATATTTTCAATGGTATGTTAACCAACATTTTTCCAGTGTCTCTCGTTAAAAGCAGATTGTTGACTTTTCATCATGGTGTGCCAAACATTTTCATTGAAACCCTAACAAGACTTTCATCTTAGAACCATTATTTCTTAATGGACTTGGATAGGGGCGATGTAAAGGAATGGCTTTGCTTTGCAGCATTGTGGCATGTGGCAGTGGCCCGTCATTAGCGCATTGGGCCTTGCTGAATCATTACACATGTAGACATTTAAGGCATTTCCAGTGTGATTTTTTTTTCTCTGAAGCACACTTCATGTTTTATCTATTACACTTAAGCAACATAGGTCTTTTTTCTACTTTCATGTGTCTTTATTATGATTTGTTCTAGTCAGCTGTCCAGTAAAAACCATTATAAATGAGATCGTACACACACACACACACACACACACACACACACACACACATACACATATAGAGCTTCTTTTGTTTTTTATTGAGGGAATCTTCAGAATTTTTCTCTGTGCTTAGGAAATCAATGCATTTTTTAAAAACCCCTGAGCTTCAATAATTTAGCAGTAAACTACATGACATCAGTTGTTCAGACTCCTCAAATATATATATTCCCAAACAGCATTGTTTTCATGTGAACTGGAATTAATTGTACTGTAACAGAAGAAGGCTACAGTCTGGAAGACAAAAGGTGCTGTGAAAATAAAATACCTCTTTTTTCTGGACCCTTTGATTTGGTTGAGATTTGACATACATGATGTGAAAATGATTGTGATATAGCTTGTGAGCTGATGTCAACAGATTCTAATTTGCCCAAAAGACCTCCTTTTTCCTCAAATACATATTTAGAGTCAATGACAATTAAATATAGCGATGGAAACTTTGGCTTTTGGTCTGGGCTCTCACTTGAACATGTTGGCCAATATTTCAATTGAGTGTTTTATGATGTGGTTGATCAAATTGTGAGGTATGACTAAAGGCCCCACCACGGACTCTGAAACTGGCAAGCCGAGTGTCACCTGAAGTTAGCTATCAATATCAGATACACTGAAATCCAAGAATGCATGGAAGCAGGCTGTTTATCAAAGAAATAATACAGAATTCTAGAATCTAGACTTTATGGAGTTTAATATGCCTCCCAAGAAGTTTTATGATTTGAAAACCTGCATGAACTAAATACATATTACAAAATCCCTTCTTGGAATATAAGTAAAGACATTCCATTTTTATTCCTAGAAAATAAAAAGTCATCCCACTTCCTCCCAATGTATTATTTCAGTTCAGATGCTTTGGACTGCAAGTAACAGATTTTCAAAACAAAAGTAGATTAGAAAAAGTATTAATATAGTTCATGTAAGAAATTCAGAGGTTGCCCTTTCCAGGTGGATTAACTGAGCAGCTCAAGTTTGCAGGAGCCTGAGTCAGCACGTCCGCCATTTGTTCTTCCCTTACAACTGCATGACTGTTATAGCATGGCTTGCTCGCACGATATCCAAGGTGAAGACAAAAAGAGTTAGGGCTTTCTCTTTACACTTTTTTCTTTTTTCCCCAAAGAACAAACATTTCTCAAAAATTCCTCAACAGAGTTCCCCTTATGTTTTTGTTTATTTATGTGTTTGTTTTTAGCCAGAAATGAAACATATTTTTTTCCTTAGTGATCTGTAGGGGTTCTTTATATATTCCAGGTATATGAAACATAGTTAAGTTAAATAAAATGTTTCTAAACATTGAAGGAATACCAAATGATTAAAGTTTCTATTGTTTCTAAATAGACATGATGCTAAAAATATATAATAATGGGTACAGTTTGAGAAGTAATCAGAACAGATGCAGTGACCAATCAGAAGGGATGCAGGTATAATGGCCAGAGAGGCTATATGTGTGAGTCTGGGATGAATTGACATGTCTTCATTTAGATAGAAGACAGAAGATGATGCAAACCCAGATAAGCATGTCTTCCACCAGACTGTCCAGATGGACAGTTTCTTGCTGGCACTCAATTGATATTTGGTGGATTAATCATTGAATAGATATAATCAATCACAAAATATCTGGATGTAGCGTAATTTGAAATTCAGTATGTGTTTTTTTAAACTCTTTGATCTGTTGCATCTTTAGTTAATTTGTCAGTATCTTTACACTTTTGTGATATAGAGATGATTAGAACATGTTGCTTTTTTTTGAGTCGGGGTCTCACTCTGTTCCTCAAGTTGGGGTGCGGTGGCACCACCCATGATCACTGCCCACTGCAGCCTCAACACCCTGGGCTCAGGTGATTCTTCCTCTGCCTCCACCTCCAGAGGCTGCAACTACAGGTGGCCATCACGACTGGTTTATTTTTTTATGTTTGTAGAGACAGGTCTGACTATGTCGCCCAGGCTGGTCTCTAACTCCTGAGCTCAAGTGATCCTCCTCCCAGAGTGCTGGGATTACAGGCCTGAGCCACTGCACCCAGCTAATTAGAACATGTTATTCTTGTTATGATAAAACACCTAGCCATAGTGTCATAGGCATTAGAGAGTTTGCGTGGTCTGTAGCTATGAATCAAATAACTGCAATATAAATGTTATAAAATACTTTTATTCTTCCTGTGGCTTATTTTACTTTTACTATGATGGCAATTATTAGGTTAGAAATAACAGTGCATTTTATATTTTAGCATAAACTATTTGGCTTGCTTCCTTTTGAGCAGGGACATATTAGCTAAATCTTCTAACTTTATAAAGTGCAAAATAAAGGTGATCTTTTAGAAACGTCTTGTTTTATTAGTGTGCCTTAAAAACTTGAAAATGATGATGAAATTGCCTTAAAACCATAAATTGAAAGCCATAATTATGAAATTAAGACTTTTTAATAGGCTCCAGAAAAGGTATTTTTGAAATGTATACTTTTTTTAAAAAGCAACACCACCACAGGAAAAACTAAGAAAAACAAAACTTTCAAAATGCGGGTTAAAAAAAAAAAGTGAGGGAACACAATTAAAATATAATATTTGATGTGCTAAAATACTTTTAATTACTTTAGAATTCAAACCTGCTTTCGCTTACTTGAAATTGTTGCATAACTCAAAGTGTTATTATAATTCAACCCAAATGGCAGGGTACTTCAATGAGCTGGTGAAATTGATTCAGGACATTAAAGAGATGCCGGCCAAGTTATAAATCGCTGTTCTAATCGGGAGTGAAGAGGTTAATTCAAGATTCCACTAAAAACAGACTGGCAGAAATGTTTCCAGGGACGTGCGTGGTTTTTTTTTTTTTTTTTTTCTTTTTCTCTTTTTTTCACTCAGTAGGGGTTTGGAGAAGAGGTTTGGAAGGGAAGGAGAGGGCTGGTTCCAGGCCCCCCTGCACTCCCCAGAGTCCCGTTAAGGAAGGGGGAGGGCTTCCTGCCCAGGCCGCCATCTGTAACATTCTACGAACAGCAGGAACCCGGGGCTGCTGCGGTCCGTAAACCCGGGGTGAGGATTCTGTCTGCATTCAAAGGAAAAGCGGAGGCCTTTCCCCTCTTATTTCTCGGGTTCTCTCTGAGCCTCTCTCTCTTCTTTCCTATCTGTTGCGGGTGAGCCCTGGGGTTGGAGTTCTCGGAAGCCGCTTGTATAAATGAACTATCATCGCAACGATGTCAGAACAATACTGTTGAGGAGAACTGGCCCGACCCGTACCAACATACCCGGCCTGCCTGCTGGAATGTGCTGGCCACAAGCTGGGAATGTCATCAGCCCAGCCAGTGTCACACGGTGGAACCCTTTCTGGGATTCGTGGATGTGTGTGTTGGTCCCTTAAGCTACTGCTTTCTAGGCTTGAGTCAATTAGAGCTGGCTCTTTGGAAAGTGGTGTCATTTAAAACCTATTTTATGAAAGTTATTTTTGTGCCTATAATTTGGGGCTCACACGTCTGTTATTTCCTCCAGTCCTTGGCTTGCACAATTCGCTGCCTATGGAAAGTAGTAAAGAGTGACAATGGAAAAAATAACAAGGACTTTTAACTTTCAACATCTGGAGAAAACACAGTGAAGGAAATGTGAACAAATAGGTACAGGGATTGATGACATTAAAAATATATATGCTTTCTTATAGAGGGAAAAACAATCAGAATAGATAGAATCTTTTAAATTAGTTTCACACAAAGAATAAAAAAAATTCAACAATGAAAATGATCTGATTTAAGAAGATGCTGTCCACATCCTTTGCTAGGGTCAACCACATGACTAATGTCAAATCCCCAAAGCACATAGGTACAGAAATATTTTCTCAGAAAAGAAGAAAGGCAGCATTTCAATTTTCAAGTTTTTCTGTTTTCTACTTTTCAATAAGGTTTTACAATTACATGTAGCTTCCTGGCAGCAGACCAGAGAAGCAAACACATTCTAATTGTAGAATATGAAATTTTAAAATAATAAAAAAAAAATCAAGGAGCATCTCAATGCAAAGATAAATATAAGAGCAAACAGGCAGCAATAGTTTCATTGAGAAAAAAGAAATGTACACATATGAATGTTCTCTGATCTTACACACCAAAATAACTTCAAGGCAAAATATACTTCAAGGGAAAATAAATCATAAAGAATATCTACTACCAAAGAAGGGTGGATGCATTTTAACACAGTTTTTCTACTTCCATTTACTCTGGACTGTGTGTGTATGTGTGTG
>CAUYQG010221699.1:0-21563 GCA_963574415.1 Tarsius wallacei
CTCCCGGCCACCGCAGCCTCTACTTGCTGGGCTCTGGCGATCCTTCCGCCTTAGCCTTCCAAGTGGCTGGAACTACAGGCGTGCGCTACCACGCCCGGCTAATTTTTGATTTATTGTAGAGACGAGATCTCGCCAAGTTGCCTGGGCTGGTCTCAAACCCATGGGCTCAGGCAATCCACTCACCTCGGCCTCCCAAGGCACGGGATTACAGGCTGAGCCACCGTGCCCGGCCTACTCATTCCCTCTCTTTATATAATTTCACTCTAGTTAATTAACAGAAACATTCTTTTCCATGTGTGCATTGTTTTTGTATTATTTATAAAACTTTGCTCCTCACATAAAATTCGGTTATTCAGGTTTATGTTACAAAACAGCACCATGTCTTTGTTTTATTTTTGTTGTTGTTAATAGATTTTATTTTTTAAAAAACCTCACAGGCCATTATGATGATAGATCAGTTGACAGGGAAATATCAAAGAAGAGAAAGGCTTATCTCAATACATATCTATAACCAACCAGTTTCTAAAGAATGAACAATAAATGCTTCCACTCAGTAACTACAGCAGTTGTCAGAGTGCTGCTATACCAAGTGTCATCTGTTGCAGGTCCACAAATCCTGATACTATTCATGACAAAATAACAGAAACTGACACTTTTAGAAATGCTATGGCTATTTTTCATTATCTGAAATCCAAGTGCAAAATCCCTTTGCTCTTATTCTTGTTTGTTTTTTGGCACTTTACAAAAAAATCAGTCTGTGACAGATTGGACACAAAAACAAATAGTCCTTTACTACTTCTAGTTTGAAAAGCCCTAGATTAAAGTTCTGCTGCAGAACTCAGAATGGCAAGAGCTATCTTTCCTAGGAAGGGCTCATTACTGACAATTTTTTAAATAATTGATTTTTGGGGGGCCAGGCTCAGTGGCTCATCCTGTAATCCCAGCACTTTGGGAGACTGAGGAATGGATTGCCTGAGCCCACGGGTTCTAGACCAGCCCAGGCTACTTGGCGAGATCTCGTCTCTACAATATATCAAAAAAATTAGCCAGGCATGGTAGCATCCACCTGTAGTTCCAACTACTTGAAAGACTGAGGTGGAAGGATCGCCGGAGCCCAGCAGGTCAACAGGGTGACCATGAGAGTGCCACTGCACTCCAGCCTGGGTGACAGAGTGAGACTCCAACTCAAAAAATAATAACAGTAATAATTGATTTTTTTAAATATATGGGACTGTCAGATTTCTTTTAACTGGAAATAAGTGAAAATGGCTATGTACAGTATAGGAATCATCTTTATGTTACCTGTATACACTATCCCTGTTATAGATCACTCAATACCAAACACTGATTGTATAGCAAAGCCTAGTTAACCCAGTTTAATAGGAATTAGATATGATAGATATGCATTTTTCCCAAGGACTAGGCCAGCAACAAACTACTTTACTAACTGGAATTGGCATTTTCTTAAATGCAAATCTATTTTTTTAATTACCTTAATATTTTGGTCTGTTATTATCTAAAGAAAAGCTTAATCTCAGATATGGAGACAATAATAATACACTTCAGCTGAATATAACAAAATAGCATCTCTAATCAAGGTCAAGAGATGATGAAGGGTGTAGAATATAGAGACAGGTAATTTCCAACTGCTAATGCTACTCTCAAAAACATTACATTTATTTTTAGAGATATCACTATGTCTCTGAGTGTTTTTTAAATGAAGATCCAAGTTTGAAATTTCTTTCAGACCAAAAGGTCAGGATATGCTTTAGTTCTTTTGAGAAACCATTGGGTCATCTCTTTTTGGACAATGTGATTCAGAGAAACATTATGTTTCATTTCTGGCATTGGCCACAAGAAAGTTCAAAAGCTAAGTTTTTTTTGTTTTTAAAGAGCCAGCTTTTCAAACTGTGTTATAGGAACTATTTTAGAGAAAAGGCTGTGATCCTTATTACAAGGAGGTATGGAGACAATTTTATGGCAGAAACCTCCAACTCAAAGCTTAGGGCAGTTTTCACTCCAGCTGGAGGTGGAGACAGAGACACACCTCTGGTGTGTATCACCCCTTTGTTCTGAAAAAAAAAAAAAATCTCCTAAATGGAAGCTGTTTAGATATGCATACCTTAAGCAAAGATCTTAATGCTAAATAAAGAAGTTTGAGGTAATCATTATTCCTTTGGTCCAAGCTGTCATAATTACTTCAGAATCTATTAGGCATATTTCAGAAAGCTCTTGAAGATCTACTACCAAAATCCTGGAGACCAGGGAACTTGTCACCCAAGTATGCATGTTCTACAAATCCTAACCAAATCTATGAACATAGTAGGCACTTGATCATTCTTGACAAATCAATAAAATTGTTCATTAGAATTTAACAAGGCCAAAGAAAATAGAGAAGGAAGACAGGAAAATTTCAAATAACATTATTGAGATTCAATAACTCAGGAATTGATATTTTGAATTAATGGAAAACATATAAGAAAAAGGCAAAAAGAAATGAAAAAGTGGGAATTTGAGAGGGAAAAATATAGGTCTCTAAACGTTAATGACATCATTTAAAACATCAATGGCAGTATTTTTCAGAGTACATGAAACATTAAATAAAGGAACATTTTGTCTTGCACACTAAGCAGTGATGAGTTTAATAAGATGGATGAATGGACAGGGGTAAGTTATCTATGAGGCATGACAAGGCTTTTCCAATGGCAGCACTTTCTGAAGTGGCCCTCACATCATTTAAAACAGTACTTCTCAAAATTGAGATGCTTCTGAATCATCTCCAGATGGTTCCTGAACCACAACCATAGGAGTTCTGACTCAAGAGTTCTGATTCAGTGGGGTGTGAGAAAATAAGTTTTAACAAGAGTCTCTCTCAGGTTATCCTTACTATGGCTTCACTACACTTTGACAAACTCTGTACATAAAAAAATGTTTGATGGGCCAGGTACAATGGCTCACACCTATAATCCCAGTTACTTGGGAGCTCAAGGAGAGAGAGTTGCTTGAGGCCAGGCATTCAAAACCAACCTGAGTGAGCCTTCATCTCTTAAAAGACAAATTGTCTTGCTATATCTCTACCCTCAATCCTTGGTACATTCAAATGGGCTCAGCCCACCCAGCATTGTCATGGATAGCCAGATTGATGTTCACCAATGATTTTTTGCCATGGCTGTGTCCTCTATAAGCAAACTGAGTACAATGAAAATAAAGATGTATGATAAAAGAGTCTGATTTTTCCAGAAATATCTAGTATCCAATTCTTTTAAATATACAAATATAATTTTTTCCTAGAATATATGAAATATGATTTTATTTTCCCACAAAAGTCATAATAATAAAAAAATTTAAATCCCTGTTCCTAGAAAACCACTCATGCGTGAGGTCTGTCTTCTAAGCCTGTTATATGTAAAATAATTCTATTGAAAAGCAAACATATAGCACCGTCACCTCAGGTTGATCTGAGTTGCTTAAACTAAACAAGAAGCTCAGGTCTGACACTAGTGTCTCCAGGATAGTGGTTCCCTACCTGTAATTGTCACCAGCAGCAGCAATAAAAAGAGCACACCTGTAGGGGGTGCCATTCTGCATCACACTGTGAGTGGCATCAGGCTTCTGAGGCGGCCCTGAAGGGCATTTGGTGCAAGTTTCCTTTGCTTTTGTTTTTGTTTTTTAGGAGTCAGATTTGGCCTCACGAACTTCAAAGGAAAAACAGAAAAGAGACAGGAAGAAAAGAATAGGTACATGTGGAAACATTCACAATTATTCCTATCATTTATTCATGTCAATGGGAAGCCTGTCCTGTTTACATCACAGGGCCATATACCAGAGAAGTTTGTCCAAATAGCAAGTACAGTTCCTAAGAAGAGCAAAGAGTTTCACGCTTGCTCCTCTTAGAAGCTGTGGAAACAAAGGAAGGTCAACCAAACGAGAAAAGCATAGACTATTTATTCAGAGCTTGCTATAGCAAGGGAGTCGGTCACCATCACTTGTGTTTAGGCAGAGACTCAAAGGCAGACAGAAGAGCTGGAAGACTTTGAAGGAGAAAAAGGGAAGGCTTCAGGTATGCCCCAGTTGGAGGCTGTTGGCATGGGAAAGCTGTAAGCAGCTAACTAGGAGTGGGGCATCCTTGTGATTGGTAGGAGAGCATGTTTGGGTTTCTCTGGTTTGTCCTAAGTTGAAATAGGGGACAAAAATTAGGGAAGCTGTTAGTTATTAATCAAGTACTAGTCATTCAGAGCCAATTGCTACAGAAGTTATTGTTTAGCTTCCAGGATTGTTATTACAGATAGCAATCTGGCTTCCTGCAAGTCAGACTTGTAGCCAGCTGGTTTCCTGGGATAGTTATTGTACGAGGGGAAACCCAAAAAAGCCCAGAATTTATTTTAAAATTTTGTATTTATTCTTACATACTTAAACTTCAGTTACCTTCAAAGTATTCTCCGCTTGATGCAATACCCCTATCAAGATGCTTTTTCCACTGCCCAAAACAGTTTCTGAACTCGTCAATTTTGATACCTTTTAGTACTTCTGTTGTTTTTTGTTTTGTTTTGTTTTTCACCTCTTCCGCATAGGCAAACTGCTTCCGTTTGAGGACTTTTTTTCATCTGGGGAAATAAAAAAAAAAAGTCACTCAGAGTAAGATCAGGTGAATAGGGAGGGTAGGGCATGGGGGTCATGCTATTTTTGGTCAAAAACTGCTGAACACTCAGTGCAGTGTGGGCAGGTGCAGTTGTAAATCACCCATCATAAAATGGGCACATGCATTGAAAGAATCTCCAAAAAAAAAATTTAACTTAAGCCAAATGCAGCCTCTCACAAACAATGCTAGCTGGCACACTGATGCCAATGGGTTCCCAGAACACTTATTTAGTGGGGAAGGCCTGTACTACAAGGGGCCCATCCTCCAAAAAAAAAATTCCATTTTGGGGGGCCCCCCCATCACATATAAGGTGTGGTTTCCTGGGGAGATTGCTGCAAGTTGTGGGTCAGAATTCTATTTTTATATATGGTCTGGCCATTGTCTGTTTTTATATTCAGTCTCTCAAAGCCCAAACCTATGAATTAATGATGGAATAAGTCATACTATTATATTTCACCAATTCTAGCACATAAACATTTTCACATTTTACCATCTGATATTAGGATCTCTTACAATTGCTGGCCAAGTGCCAGGCAAGAAATAGATGTTATTATTTGTGCATGCACATCATTCATGACCTGGTGTTAGCCTTGGATGAACATTCCAAAGGAAGAACACATGAAGCACTCTTTTCAGAAATGCTACATCTCCCAAAACACATGATGGCACACAAGCTATATTGTGTGGAAAAGCCACAGATATCAATAACTGCACTGGTAAGTAATTTGCAGGAAGGAAATTCAGAAATATCTTAATTTATGTCAATTATATCTTCCTTTTAAAATAAGCACAACAATGATTTATGATAAAAATCTGTCTAAATAAGCCTACCAGAAATCTCTTTCAATATGTATAAATATCTTAAGTGATAAGAAAGGAATGTATCTTGGTTTAATTGACAGCATTTTTCTTCCTTAGTGATATTTAAAATAATGGTGCATCTTACAATAATTAGTGACTTCGATTCAATAAAGTATAGTAATATCAGCACTTCACTTTTGCCTGGCACTTTCTCATGTGATCATCACACCAATTCAGACAATATTCTAACTGCCACCTTAAAATTATTAAATTGAAGTTCAAAAAAGTCAACATGAACTCAGATACATAACAAAAGCTCCAGGGGGAAGCACACAAGTTCATGTCCTAAAAACCAAGTAAGGGTTTCCTAACAAGTGTGACAGAATCCTGCCATGAGCTACGAGTTGATATGTTGTGGTAAACTAGATTTTAGTTCCAGTGCGCATCAGTCTCCCCCACCCACCCCTCATTCTTTCTCCATCCATGATACACACAGCCTTTTAAGAGAGAACAAGACTCTTCCCTGCCCATTTCCAGAAGCACTGCACTACATTTGGAAATGTGTAAGTGTACTAGGGATGAAAAAGAGGGGAAACATCCCCACCGAAGTCTCCTAGTGAGTCATTCAAGAATTATGTGACACCCTAGGGAAGACAGGAGGCAACTACAAGGGTCAAAGAACCTGCAAACAAAATCAAACACATAACGTTCTCTGGAAAGGGCACTGGCCATGCTCTGGGAGAGGTGGGAGGAGGGGGGATGTGAAAAGGGCTCCAAGGTCCAGAGTAACTGAACGGAGTTAGACTAAGGGACCAAGAAAGAACCAGAGTAAATGTGAGCTAAGGTGAAGTCAGGAGACAGGAACACTTCTTCAGGTCAGGACAGCCGACAGGCCATCAAAACAACTGCTTCTATAAGGTAAAATGGAGAGTGGAAACAGTAAGATTTCCATAAGATTCATTCCTAAAACCCCAGAGGAAAAACACCTAGTGGTGCAAACAGCTTGTCACCCCAATCACTTCCTTTCCCTCCAGCAAGGAAAGTGTGGCTTGAGTTGGGAAGTAGGCAGAAGGGAAGATTGGCCATCTCCCATCTGTAGCCAATGACCACTCCTTAACCAAAAGGCAAGAGAAGAGCAGCTGGACCACCAGAAATGACATTAATTCAGCTGCCCAAGCTGCTGTGGTTCAGAATAGCATCACAAACTTCATCTACAGTAGTTGGTCAAAAATCCCATGAGTAAAGATTAGGCCTCCACCGTAAGTATGTGGTACCTTCAGGCAAATTAAGAAAAGGCACCTTTCAGAGCTGATACAGCTTCGAAGGCATGCCACTTGGCAAACAGACTGTGGACCAAATTCCCAAACCCACGCTCCTTTGGCAAACACCTTTGTGTAATGTACATACTGTACCTGGAAAACAATTCATTGTCATTATCTCAGTGCAAGCTCCCAGTGCTCAGCATCCAAAATATTTCCTACTCTCAATAATTTTAAGGTTTCTTTATTTGGTATACTAATACAAGCAAACAATGTATCTCCATTTCCTCAACGTTAAAAGACATATGGGGCAACCACTTTGGGCCCCCTCCCGCTGTGGGAGCTTTTCTGTTCTCAATAAATTCTGCTTTCTCACCTTCCTGTTGTCCATGTCCCTCATTCTTGACAAGAACCACGAGACAAGAACCTTGACCCTGAAGAGATGCAATACGAAGAGCTGCAGAAGATCAGTGGAGTCGAAAAGTCATGCACCCCAGAGGCTGGCTTGCCAGCCGACAGAGCCAGCTGAACCAGGAGAGCTGCCGGAGGAAGGCGAGACTCTGAAGCTGAGGCACCCAAGGGGCTAGGCTTGCCAGCCCACCAAACCAGCAACACTCTCAGGACTTGGCTTGCCAGCCCGTTAGAGCCAACACCTGGGGGCTAGGCTTGGCAGCTCCCTCCCCCCACCCAACGCAACACTCAGGGCTTGGCTTTCCAGCCCATTAGAGCTGACACTTGTGGGGCTAAGCTTACCAGCCACTCCACAACCCTCTCTGGGACTTGGCTGGCTGACCCATTGAGCTGACACTCTTGAAGCCCAGGCTGACCTGAAAAATCCACGTCAGTTTTGGCACCTGAACGTGGGGCTCAACGGAAGGGTTACTGGAATAGACTTGTGGCTCCATCACACTAAAGTGAAAGCCTGGAGTCTAGAAGTTGCCTCAGCTGACCCGGAAGCACATACAGAATCAAACTAAGGATTGTAAAAGATAAGTACCACTACTAACTGCCTATGAATTTCCTCCTTATAGTTATACCTGCACTTGCTGCCTTTGTTTTCATTTTGGTTTGTACAGTTAGACGTCTCTGTCAAGGACCCCTTAATCCTGAGGGCCCATGGGATTGTTTTCTTCTCTAGAAGTTTCCCTCAGGAACATGCTTACTCTATCTTGCTTCCTGTGTCTAATATCATTAGTCCTAGCTTCTTCTAAGCACTGTCCATTACGTGGCTCAACAGGGTAATTATTCAAACATTAGATATCCTCACCGTGGAATGTGGAGGAACATGAGTGTTATTAAATGAGGAAGAGCATGCGTGTTATTAAATGAAACCTGTTTCCGTATTAAAACTTCCTCCCAAATAGAAGAGATTACAGGTTATAAAACAATAAAATCTTTGACTCTTTACAAGAACAGGCAATTTCAGAGCCCAGTTGTTATCCTCTAGGGATTTCCAATATCTAGACGCGGGTTTTTCCCTTAATTGCTCCTTTTGCTTTGCTTATATATAGTTAACCTTCTTGTAAAGTTTGTTT
This sequence comes from Tarsius wallacei, assembly GCA_963574415.1. NCBI lineage: Eukaryota > Metazoa > Chordata > Mammalia > Primates > Tarsiidae > Tarsius > Tarsius wallacei. The sequence continues at coordinate 8,235 of CAUYQG010221699.1, forward strand.
CTTCTCTAGAGGCCATCAAACTCCAAATGGTGATGCATATGGAACATTATACGGAAACTTCTTTCTACCGAGGTCCTTTAGATCGCCCTCCAGAGAATCCCTTGCTGCCCTCCCCATGCAACACCCTTGATCAGCAGGAAGTAGCCAGACCAGTCATCGTCCTCACTCCCTAAAGGCAGTTAGGGTTACTACTCCAGAGGGGGGAATGAGACAGGAGATGGCTAGAGAAAGGCTAGGCAGACAGACAGGAGAATCCTCTGGTAACAACGTAGTGAACTCCTGGCAAGCCTCTCAAGCTAGAGCTAAAGTCCTCACTGCTGGGATTGAAAAGCAATCAATCAGAACAGCAACAGCTCACAGTTAGTGCTAGCCAATCGGCTTGGACTTAATGGCTATATAAGCACCAGGTTTTCCGCCCCAGATGGGCAATCCCTTTGGGCCCCCTCCCGCTGTGGGAACTTTTCTGCCTCAATAAATCCTGCTTTCTCACCTAAAAAAAAAAAAAAGCATGGACTAGATGTTATCAAAAATTCCTTCAGCTCTAATAGTTTATAGGTGTTGCTTTTTATTTATTTTGAAAGAAGGATTTATTAAGAGGACAGAAAAGTTCCCACAGTGGGAAGGGACCCAAGAGGTTGTCCAGGTGTTGCTTTTTAAAAACACATGGGTTAAATAATACTTCAACATACATTATATTTTTCATATCTATTTTTTATTTTATTTTACTATAGAGTTGTAGGGTACAAGTGAGGATTAACTACATAAGTAGGCTGCATGCAGGTGAAGTCTGGGCTTCTAACTGTCCCTCACTCTCCCTAGTAGTGGACCAGGTACCCTTTGTGTTGTCAGGTGCCTCCTGCCCTCCTCTCACTCTCCCTCCCCTAGCAGTGTCCAGTGACTGCCACTCCCTCCTTTGTGCTAATGTGACTAAGGTTCAGGGTCTGCTTATGAATGAGAACATGCGGTATTCAGTTGTTTCTGTGATAGTTCACTTATCAGGTGAGTGCAAAAGTAATTTCAGTTTCGGACCATGAATTTTAAATCATTATAACTAGGCTCAAACACATCTTTATTAATCAAAATAGGAACCATTACAACAACACATTTTTGCCAATGAGAAATAAGTTTGTTTATCCCTGTAGCATAAAAATCCATGCTTCAGGATTCAACAAAGTCTTAGAAAGCATTTTCTTCAACCTGCTGGTTGTGGAAGCATTTTCCTTGCAAAAAAAGTTATCGAGATGCTTGAAGAAGTGGTAGTCACTGGCAAGAGGCCAGATGAATAAGGTAGATGAGGCAAAACTTTGCCAGTTCGTTCAACTTTTGAAGCATTAGTTGTGTGACTTGAGGTCAGGTGTTGTCCCAGAGAATTGGGCTCTTTCTGTTGACCAATGCCGGCTGCAGGCTTTGCAGTTTTTGGTGCATCTCACGGATTAGCTGAGCATACTTCACAGTATGATTTCACCAGGATTCAGAAAGCTGTAGTGGATCAGACTGGCAGCAGACCACCAAACAGCGACCATGACCTTTTTTTGGTGCAAGTTTGGCTTTGGGAAGTGCTTTGGAGCTTCTTCTTCATCCAACCACTGAACTGGTTGTCATATACAATCCACTTTTCGTAACACATCACAATTCTATTGAGAAATGGTTTCATTGTTGTTGTGTAGAATAAGAGAAGATGATACTTCAAAACAACGATTTTTTAAATTTTCATTCAGCTTGCAAGGCACCCACTTATCGAAGTTTTTTTTACCTTTCTAATTTGTTTCAAATGTCCAACAACTGTAGAATGGTCAACATTGAGTTCTTCAGCAACTTCTCATGGAGCTGTAAGAGGATCAGCTTCAGTGATTGCTCTCAATTGGTCATTGTCAACTTCCAATGGTTGGCCACTATGCTCCTCATCTTCAATGCTCCTCACCTTCAAGACTCGCATCTCCTTTGCAAAACTTCTTGAACCACCACTGCTTGTATGTTTGTTAGCAGTTCCTGGGCCAAATGCATTGTTGATGTTGCAAATTGCTTTTGCTGCTATACAACCCATTTTGAACTTGAATAAGAAAATTGCTCAAATTTGCTTTTTGTCTAATTTTATGTCTACAGTCTAAAATAGATATAAAATACCAAGTAATAAATTATTAGCAAAAAACATAAAGTGATAAATGCACATTAAAATGATGTATAACATGACCACATTTATTTAAGAATGTATTCTAATATCAAACAACAAATATCAACAATGCAAAACCCACAATTACATTTGCACCAACCTAATAGTATGATGGTCTCCAACTCCATCCAATTTGTTGCAGAATCCATGATTTTGTTCGTCTTTATGGCTGCATATACTCCATCATGTACATGTACCACATTTTCTCTATCTGGTCCACTTTCAATGGGTAGTAGGGTTCTTTCCATGTTTTTGCTATTGTGAATAGCTCAGCAATAAACATGAGTGTGCAGGTGTCTTTTTTTGTAGAATGATTTATACTCCTCTGGGTATATTCCCAGGGAAGGAATTGCTGATCAGATGGAAGGCCAATTTTCAGTTCTTTTAGGAATTGCCACACTGCTTTCCATAGTGGCTAAACTAGCTTATACTTCCACCAACAGTGTAAAAGCATTCCCTTTTCTCCATATTCGCTTTTTCTTTCTTTCTTTTTGTTTCTTTTCAAACAGGATCCCACTATGTTACCCAGGATTGGTCTCAAACTCCTGGGCTCAAGCAATCCTCTTAGCTCAGCCTCAAAGTGCTGGTATTATAGGCAAATGCCACCATACCCAGCCAACATGTATTATCTTACTTGATCCACTTACAACAACTGTCTCTAAAGTAGGAGTTCTTCCCATTTTACAGGAAAGAATACTGAGTTTCAGAGTCAATGTTCAGATTCTATATTTTAACCTTTTGCTGTGGTACCCCAATCCTCCTCAATGACTTTGTGAGGCAAGTACCTTCCACTGAGGTTGTAAAGAACAATTTCCTTACTCATTATCCAGTCTCTGAATGGCACAGTTCTCTTGATAGACTCATGGTCTTTCCTGCTGTTTGACTTTTGCCCACCTCCCTGTAGCTTTCTGTATTCATTAAAGGGTAATCACATTTTTAAAGAATTTACACAGAAAGCCTGTCTAGCTTCTTAACAATTTTGATCAAAGGTAAAGTTGAATCTGAGTGGTAAAATAGGACTTTAAAAATAAGACTGACCAAGTTCAAAATGTTATAAATAGAACAAATCCACATATTTTACATAAACTGCATGGATCAATTTTATACATGTAAAGATCTGAAAGAAAACATCCCCCCAAAGTGAAAACTGGTGACATTAATGAATGCTTGTTTCTTTTCCTTTTTTGCTTCCTTTCTTGTCCGTGTTTTCTGTTTCTTTCTAAACTGAATGCATTTTACCTTTGTGTTAATAAAATACAATATTTTTCATTTGTAAAAAAGGTCTAAATATTAAAACATGGTTATTCTGACATAATTTTTTAAACAAAATTATAAAAAGCTGTGTAGAATGGATATTTCTGGTCTGTTCCCATTCCTTAACCTCACTCCTTCTCTGAGCTTCCTGTCATACATGACCCCTAGGCCATCTAAGAAGGCTCACCCCAAGTGAATTCTGTCCCTTCCTTTGGGTCACTGATTCAGACATGGGATAAGGCTCAGAAATGGGGTCAGAGAATGAATGAAATGTGGAAATGGAGTGAGACCAGAGATAGGGTCAGACATGGGCAAAGGACAGAAAAGTATTCAACTATTACTTCTTGTGCCAGGACATAAACAAGGGAGGAATGGAGGTCCAGGATGCAGAGAGTGAGGCTCAAGGGTAAGTTGAAGGTGACTGTAGCAAAGAAAACAGGTTCAATGAACATTCTCCCCTTATTCCTTAGTAATATGACGCAGATAATTATTTGGGGCACCAGGATATTCAGCTAAGTGTGGTCATATGATTAAGCTCTTGTCAATGATATCTTAAAAGAACAATTGGATAGAACCTATGGGAAAAACTCTTTTTGCACTCCTCTTTACTTCTTCCTGCTGCCTAGAACAGGACACAAGGGCTAGTGCCCCAGCAGCCATTGTGTACTCTGTGGAGGTCTTGAGAATGCAAGCCCATGCTAGAAAGATGGAAGACTGGATCCCTGAAGACATGGAACTGCCTACCAGCTCTGGACTACCAACCCTTGAATTCTTCTGAGAAAGAAATAAGTCTTCTCATTTAAGCCATTGGTTATCTTTAACTTCCTATTCTAAGAAGTCAAACCTAATTTTAACTGATGAGTGACATTCCTTGGTCTTTTTTTTCTTCTTCTATTTTATGAGTTGTATAAATTAATGTTTTTCTCTGCCAATAACATGGAGAAAAGAAAAATAAGCTAATGTTTCATTCACTTTTTAAATACAAATATGTTCCTTTGTTAAAACACTTGTTTAAATGACAGATGATTCAAAATTGATGCCATACATGCCAACTGTGAACAAGTAGTTGATGGCATAGAAGAAAGAAGACACTTAAATGTCTAAAACCTCAGGGAGCAAAAAATTTAAAAAAATAAATAGAAGATTAAATTGTATCCAGTTTATCTTAAAATTCTAACCATTAACAACAATAAGTTGAAAGATGTAATAGAAGAATATAGCAATAAAAAAGAAGACACACAACATAATAGATGACAATAGCAACAGACCCCCCAAAAAAGAAGACAGAGTTAAATTTAACAAACTACTTGCATATCTATTTCAAGACAACTTTAAATGGTATTGAGAGACACAAAGAAACTTAAACAATGAAGAAAAGCATGATAATGTTCTTGAACAAACATACTCAGTATCATAAACAGCTCCATTTTTTATAAATTAACATATACATTTCTACATTCTCAATAAAGATGATGCCAGGTGCGGCGGCTCACACCTATAATCCAAGCACTTTGGGAGGCGGAAGTGAAAGGATTGCCTGAGTCCTGGGGGTCAAGACCAGCCTGAGCAACTTGGCAGACCTTGTCTCTACAATAAATTTTTAAAAATTAGCCGAATGTGGTGGTGCATACCTGTAGTCCCAGCTACTCAGGGGGCAGAGGTGGAAGGATTGCTTGAGCCAGCAAGTCAAGGCTATAGTGGCCATGAGTGTGCCACGGCACTTCAGCCTGGGAGACAGAGTGAGACCTCAACTCAAAAAAAAAAAATTGATGCTGGCTGAATTTTTATTTGGGGAGATGGAAAACAAAACAAAATGGATTTTAAAGATCACATGGGAAAATAAACAAAAAAAGAAGGCCACAAAATTTTGGAAAAGAGAAAAATTGAAGAAAAGCAGGTCCTATCATACAGTGAAACATAAAGTAATAATCACTAAAGGAGAATGGGGCAGGTACAAAACTAGATTACTGAATGGTATAGATATGTAAGAAATGAATCCAAATACAAGACTACAGTAAGACAGGATTAACAATGGCATCTTAAATCAGTGAAGAAAAAATAGATTATCAAATATATGGCATTGGGAAAATGGGTAGTCATTTGAGAAAAATGCTAAGCTGTATCCCTGCCTCACATCTTATACCAAGACAAATTCCTAATGCAAAAAACAAGACCATAAAAGCATTACAGAAACTATGGGATTGATTTTTTTTTAATTTTTAATTTTTAATATGTGGGGTACAACTCAGGGTTAGGTACACAAATGTTCATTGTGCAAGTAACCTTGTTGATAAGGTGTTCCTCCCCATCCCCCTGGCAGTTTCCCACTATTGCTGATCCTGCCCCCGCCTTCCCCTGGGTTACAGGACAACTCAATGGGGGAAAGACTAATCTTCAATAAATGATGCTGCAACAAGTGCATATCAACATGCAAAATAATAAAATTTGACCCTACTACTCACCATATACAAAAATTACTGCAAAATGGGTCAAAGAGCCAAATGTCAGATCTAAATCTATAAAACTATTAGAAGGAACCGTGTGTAAATCTTGATGACCTTGGATTAAGAAATGATTTCTTAGATATGACACCAAAAGCACAAACAACAAAAGGAAAAATAATAAAATAGAGATCATTGAAATGGAAAACTTTTGTGCTTCAAAGGACACCATCAAGAAATAAAAAGAAGGCCGGGCTCGGTGGCTTAGCCTGTAATCCTGTGCTTTGGGAGGCTGAGGTGAGTGAATTGCCTGAGCCTGTGGGTTCGAGACCCGCCTGGGCAACTTGGCGAGACCTCATCTCTACAATAAATTAAAAAAAACTAGCCAGGCGTGGTAGCGTGCACCTGTAGTTCCAGCTACTTAGAAAGCTGAGGCGGACGGATCGCCGGAGCCCAGCAGGTCTAGGCTGCGGTGGCCGGGAACATGCCACTGCACTCCAGTCGGGGCAATGGAGTGAGACTCCAACTCAAAAAAAAAAAAAGACAACCCACAGAACGGCATAAAATTTTTGCAAAGTATATATCTAATGAAAGACTTATATACTGAATATCATCAGCAGTCAGGGAGATGCAAATCAAAAAGACAATGAGATATCATTTCACACCCATTAGCATGGCTGTAATAAAAAAGACAAACAATTTAAAAAGGTTGTCAAGGATGTGGAGAAATTGGAACCCTTCTACGCTGCTGGTGAGAATGTAAAATGGTGCAGCTACTTTACCAAAACAATTTGGCAGTTTCTCAAACAGTTAAATCTAGAGTTACTACGGGGGGTAGGGGAGACCCAAAAAAAACACTGAATTGTTTTTTGAAGGGCAGGAACCTTTTGTACAGGCTACCCCCAATAGGTAAGTGTACTAGAAACCAATCTGCATGAGTGTGCAAGCTAGTGTTGTTATGAGAGGCTGTGTTCGGCTTCAGTTAAATTTTTTTTTAAGAGATTCTTTTAATACATGTGCTCTTTTCACAATGGGTGATTTACGAGCACACCTGCTCACACCACACTGAGTGTTCGGTTTTTGACCAAAAACGACATGACACTGTGACCACTCTCCCTATTCACCGATCTCATTATGAGCAACTACTTTTTTTTTGTTTTTCTGAATAAAAAGTCCTTAAAATGAAATGTTTTGCCAATGTGGAAAAGGTGAAACAAAAAACAGTAGAAGCACTAAAAGGAATCATCACTGATGAGTTCAAAAACTGTTTTGAGCAATGGAAAAAGCATCTCAATAGGTGTATTGCATCAAACGGAGAGTACTTTGAAGGTAACTGAAATTTAAGCATGTAGGAATACACAATTTTTAATAACTAAATTCTGGGTTTTTTGGGTCTACCCTCATGTAACCCAGCAATTCTACTTTTATATATATGCCCAAGAGAAATGAAAACATATATCCACAAAAAAGTTGCACATGAATGTTCATAGTAGTATTATTCATAAGAGCCAATAATGGAAAACAACCTAAAAGTCCATCAACTGAAAAATGAATAAATATAATGTAGTATATAAAGGCATATTATTAGGCAGTAAAAAGAAATGAAATACTGCTACATGCTACAACATGAACCCTGGAAACATTACATTTAAAAAAAAAGAAAAGAAAGGCATTATGCTTAGTGAAAGAAACCAGTTCAAAGAACCACATATTGTATGATTCCATTTATATGAAATAGGCAGAACAGGCAAATCCATATGGACAAAAAGTAAATTGGTGGTTTAGGGTTCGGAGGTTGGAGGAAAATTAGGAATAAATTCTAAGGTGTACAGAGGGGTTTTTTTGAGATAATGAAAAAAATTATAAAATATAGATTGCAGTGAACAATTCTATGACTATACTAAAAGCCATTGAACTTTATAATTTACATGAGTGAATTGTATGATATGTGAATTATATCTTAATAAAGCTGATTTAAAAAAGAATAGAAACCATACGAGATTTTACATCTATAGTGTTTGAATGAGGAAGGCCTGAGTATATGAGCTCAAAATTATTTTAGAAAAATATGGACAAATTACATTCATCAATTAAAAATGGAAAAATTAAAAATGTTCACAGAAACATCACTGTAAGCAAAGTCAAAGTTTCAACAAGGAACTGAGAAAATATTTGCAATTCATATCACAGACAAAGGATAATTTCCTCATTACATATGAGCACCCTCAATTCAATAATAATTCAATAGAAAAAGTCCATCAACAGATAGAACACAGAAAAGAAAATATAAACATATTTTAAATACATAAAAGGATGCTCAATTTGGGGCTGGGTGCAGTGGTTCATGCCTGTAATCCCAGCACTTCAAGAGACCAAGGCAAGAGGATTGCAAGAGGAGCCCAAGAATTTGAGACCACCCTGAGCAACACCTCAGTGAGACTCATGTCTACAAGAAAATTTTAAAAATTAACTGGGCGTGGTGGTGCATTCCTGTAGTCCCAGCTACAGACTGAAGCTAATGGATCACCTGAGCCCAAAAGGTCGAGGCTGCGTTAAGCCATGATTGTGCCACTGCACTGCAGCCTGGGCAACAGAGTGAGGCCATGACCCTCCCCCCCTCAAAAAAAGAAGAAAAAGAAAAAGAAGATGCTCAAATTCACTTATAAAAAGAGAAATGCAACTAAATTGATGAGATACCATTTTTTCACCTAAGAGAATGTCACGTATGTAAAACATTTCCTACTTGTCTGCATTGGTGAGAGTAGGAACACACAGGCACTGTCAACCTTTATTAGCAGGAATGTAAATTGGTACAATCTATGTGGAGGGCAGTATGACACTATGCAAATACTAAGCAATTCCACTTCTTGAAATTCATTCTATATATATATATACTTAAACTTAAATCATGGGCACACTAGTTATTCCTGGAGCAATACTGGTATTAGCAAACAGACAGGAAACAACCAAACATTTGACAGCAGGGAAATAGTTAAGTGAATTACAGTCTGTTAATAAAATGAAATACCCTGCATTTGTGAAGAAGAAAGAGAAAGGTCTTCACATGTTTGTATATACTAAGACCTTTTGTTAAGTGAAGAAGCAAAGCGCAGAATAGTGTATATAGTACTCCCCATGTGTGGAAAAGGGATTGTCGTGGGAAAAAAATATAAATATGAGTTTGCTTGAAAAATGCATAAAATATCTCTGGAAAAAGAAACAAGAAACTGTTAAACTTTGTTATGACTAGAAGAGAAGGCTAAGAGAAACTTGTTTTTAAACAAATAGCCTTTTGTGCCTTGCAAATTATATTTTTTCAATATTTTAAAAATAAATTAATTTAAAAATTTCTGCCTTTACTTTTACTGGGGTCTTAGATCCACTCAGCATTAAGGGCTTGAAGTGAATAACATCAGAGAGCAACGAGGAAGGGCATGGGTTGCATGGGGGAAGGGAATCCCTCAGCACATAATTCAGAGGGGAATGGAGGAGTACAGGTACCAGGTTGAGCAAATGAAAATACAGTACAGGATCTCAGGGATTTGAGATCAGTCTGTGCAACATAGTGAGCCCTCACCTCTACAACAAACCAAAAAATTCACCGGGTGTGGTAGCATACACCAGTAGTCCCAGCTACTTGGAAGTCTGAGATGGAAGGATCACCTGAGCCCACCAGATCGAGGCTGCAGTAGCACTTGATTGTGTCACTGCATTCCCGCCTGGATGACAGAGTGAGACTCCTACTCAATTTTTTTTTTAATTCAAAAAATGTACATTTCAGGTGAATGACAAATTTTTTAAAATTTTGCAGTACTTGGGACATTCTTACACTGTTTTGTCTGGCAGCACTCACTGCGAGAAAATGTCTATGTGCCCTGGGCAGCTTTAGAACCACAGCTCATGGATGTCTCTCTCCCAGCAGAAGAGACTATCAAGAGAGAGAGCTGATATTTATATCTCATCATAGAGGTAACAGTTCAACCCAGATTTCTGTCGATATTCTGAAGCCCCACTGGTTTATGAATTCAACACAAGCATGAACGACTGGTTAGTTAACAAGAGAAAGAACACAAGGAGGCACCATCATTCGAGTGAAAGAAAGAAACAAAGTGAAGGAAAGACCTAGAAAACAAGTCATCCAACAAAAGGAATGTATTTTTCTTTTTCTTTTTTTTTTGAATTCAGTAACCTTTATTTCAAAGAGATGGGATTACCATGATTCTCTGAAACAAATTATTTTTCAAAGCCGGCTAACAGCTTTCATCTCAGCTGGAGCTAAGTGTATGAAAAAAAAAAAAAAATCCTGTATGTGGCTGCCAGAATCCGACCTAGCCAGAATCTGATGCTCACTTCTTAACTGCCTGGTGTTTGGTAAAGTTTGCCACAAACTATCCTGTAAAAACTAGCAGGAAATATATTATTCACCTGGTTCTCTTTAATTTCACTGCAGTTGAGTTCACTTTTATCTTTAACTATGACCAATAAATACAGGTCAACTAAGTAAGAATAACCCCAAGATGCACCATGGCAGTGCTCCTAGGACTGTGATGGCATATCTGCAGGCATGTTATGCAGATTGATTCAAAAGATGGAAGGAGGTAGTGTTAGCCAATTCCTGGCATATGCCAGGAGGATGCCTTAGGAGAGGAGGGACATGCTTCTAACCATCTCTCCATGCCCTTGTTCTCCCGGAATTCTATTACTCTCCCACCCACCCACACCCTCCAATCCTCCAATGCTCTCTCTCATACCCTACAAACATTCAGCTCAAAAGCCAGTTCTACAAAACCTTCCTTATTTTCTCAAACATAGCCTCCAAGCTGAAGTCACTGGCCCCTCTTCTGAACATGTCCCAAGGCATGTCTATCACTGCAAGTATAAATTTGTATTAAAATTATAATTATCCTTTGTAAAAACTGCCATTTATTTCATAATGTTTCTAGAACTTTACTTGTGTTAGTTTTAATCCTGAAGTCATTCGCCCCTCTTCTGGACATGTCCCAAGGCATGTCTATCACCGCAAGTATAAATTTGTATTAAAATTATAATTATCCTTTGTAAAAACTACCATTTATTTCATAATGTTTCTAGAACTTTACTTGTATTAGTTTTAATCTTCTGGGGGGGAACCCAATTACATATTATTGTCCCTATTTTATAGATCAGGGGTCCCCAACCCCCTGGTCACAGACCAGTACCTGTTAGGAACTGGGCTGCACAGTAGGAGGTGAGTGGTGGGCAAGTGAGCAAAGCTTCATCTGGATTTATAGTCACTCCCTATCATTCACATTACCACCTGAGTTTCACTTCTTGTCAGACGAACAGCGGCATTAAATTCTCATAGGAGCACAAATCCTATTGTGAACTGTGCATACCAGGGATCTAGGTTGTGAACTCCTTATGAGAATCAAATGCCTGATGATCTGAGGTGGAACTGAGACGGTGATGCTAGCACTGGGAAGTGGCTGCGAATATAGATTAACATTAGCAGCAAGGTTTGACTGCCCAGAGACCATAATAAATCAAAACCCTGTCAATGAGTGGCAAGTGAGTTGATGTACTTCAATTGTACAACTGCAGGCTTTAAGTCAGAATCCAACATTTATTTTAGTGCATGCATGGCCTGCCCATTATTTTATTTGCCACTTCCATCTGTATCTCTTTATTTTCTGGTGAGTTGTGTAATTATTTCATTATATATTACAATGCAATAATAGAAATAAAGTGCTTGAATAATACCAAAACCATCCCCCTGCCCTCATCCGTGGAAAAATTGTCTTCCATGAAACCAGTCCCTGATACCAGTCCCTGGGGACTGGTGTTATAGAAGAGGAAACTGAGGCTCAGAAAGGCTAAGGTGTCCAAGAATTGGACCCAATCTGGGTATGTCTGACACTAGGGAATACGTTCTTTCAACTATGCTGCACTGACTTATGTGTCTCTCGTTTATCTAAAAAAAAAAAAAAAGGTAAATTGGTTTTCTTCTAATTTGCAAAAGCAATATATGTTTAGTATAGAAAACACAAGCAAACAGGTGCAGCAGAGTGAATGACTTTTTTTTTTTCACCAGCCAGGTTCTCCCTGTCATTATTCCTCCCAGCCAGGTGACCTTACAACATTATCATCACTCAGCATCTCAAAACCTGGTTCCCAAGCATCACATTATAAGCCACAGGGCAGGGATTTGTCAATTGCAACTAAAATTCCCAGGAATTATAAGAGGGGTTGGTACCTAGCAAGAGCTCAAATCTACAGGATAAATGTATTAATAAACAAATAAATAAAAATCTTCCCCTGAAAAGTCAGCTGTGATATATAATATTTAGTCACATTATTATGAATTTTTAAACAATTAAGTTAATTTACATTCTACATTTTTTTAACCTTGGTTTTTACTTATTTTTATTTGCAGACATATAAAATGGCAGATGTATACTTTAGCATCATGAATAATAACAAAAGAATGATAACCAGGATGTTAATTGTTAAGAGACTGGTTTACTAAACTATGATATAAGCAGGTAATGGGATGCTATGCAGTTGTATATATGCATTGGAATTATTGAAATCTTTAGATACTAAGTAAAAAAGCAAACGAGGTCAGTAGCTACCTTTGTGAAGAAGAAAGGAAAATATTTATTTCTATGTATCCTATGTGTTTGTATTTGCAAATAAATCATGGAAGAATAGAAAATAAACTAAAAGAAGTGGTTAAGTGTGAAGGGAAGGAAAAGGCAAATTGGTCAGGTAAGAGCCAAAGCGGGAGGGAGACCTCTCACAGAGTAGATTTTTATATATTTTTACTCTACACAATGTGATATTACCTATAAATATTTTAAGCGCATCACTTTTAAAGGTAAATAGTACTACAAAACAGCAGTTGCATGGCTCCCTTCCCAGCCCCAAGACCTACTCTGAAGATGTAACAAACCACCTTGAACACTTTTAGCTCTTCTTTCTGTTACTTGCCTTCACCTTTAAAAGATGAATTTGTGTTATTTATTTCTTGAGTTTTCCATTCCAAACATTCTCTTTTGCACCTTGAAAGATATGAAAGATGAAGAATTAGTCACCTCCTACCATGCTACACATAGATAACACACACATACACACACATAAATACAGACACACACTCCTTTTCTGCTTCTCTCCCATAATTCTGTCACAGTTTTTTTATTCCATCTATAGTCAGTGAGTCAAACAGAAAGCCCCTCTTTGAAAAATTAAGATCAGAAATATGAGTACAATGAACATCTATCTTCTAAGCAAGGCAGTGCTTTCTAGGAAGACTAAAAGTGCCAGAAGACAATTATCACAGGAAGTAATTTCCCCAAACTCTTCGACAGAAGACGTTATTTGTGAATTTTTTTTTTTTTTTTTTTTTTTTTTTTTTTTGGGTGGCAAACCCAAGCCCAGACGGGATTGCAGTGGCCGGTTCCGGCCCCCGCACCCACCAAGTGCTGG